>CM061532.1:109051498-109319041 GCA_030545055.2 Neoaliturus tenellus
CTGGCAGGTCCTTTGTTAGTTATTTTTTTCTTTATAGTTTATCATAAATTTGCATAACATTGTTACATTGTCAAAGACGATTAGTATGCAGATGAGTTGTGGCAGATCGCGTTTACCTTTAAATTTTATAAAATATGACAATCGGGTTGTGAACAAAATCTAAAACTAGCAATTTAAGAGTCAAAAGGTCCAATCTTTGTAGTGGGCACAGAGGTGTTGAGTTATCCTTAGTGTCGACTAACTTTGTTGTGTGGTTTTACTGAATCATGTGAATTTTAATGATTTTTTCTAACAATCCTCAAGGTGATATTTGTATGTTATATTGTTGACGTTTAAATGTGTTATTATCTAAAAATGACAACATTATCTAATTCTTGTTGCTGAAACAGATGTGTATCCTAATCCTAAATTGAAGAATTTGTTATTCAGTAGAACCACTATTAACTGCGGGGTAGCGGAATTCTACCCCCAGGAAAAGTACCCCAATGAAAAAACGCTATGTCATTTTGACGTCACTAGGGGCGGAGCTTAAAGCGGCATGGAGTTTTGGCTCGCGGCCAGAAAAGTACCCCCAGTTTTATAAATACATTATTATTTAATTTGGTTGCTCTAAATTAACATTATAGCAAACCAAACACCAGCCGGATTTCTACCCCCGGAATTCTACCCCCGGAATACTACCCCCAGCAAGACTACCCCCAATGGACTAGACCCGGAATACTACCCCCGGAAAACTACCCCCGGAATTCTACCCCCAGCAAAACTACGCCCAATGGACAGACCGGGAATCCTACACTCGCGAAAGTACTTTCATGTACACAATTCCTTAAGTATTTAACAATTGTTATTTTATGTACGTTTTCTGTTTTTTCTATACATTAATACAAACTAACCCTTTGGGTGATCTCGTTCTCTACCCTCACTCGCCGTCAAGTTCTCTAATAGGCCTATGCATTAGTTTCCTTACCAATCTTTCCTCAATCCTTAACAGGCTTTTAGCTGTATGGTTTTATTGACATCAAAAGAAAATATATACATTACCGTACCATGATATACTTTGATATTAGGTTTATAATTTTCAGTACCTGGGGGCCAAGCATTAGCTCGGTAAACTTAAACAGTAATATTTTTTATAGTAATATAATTTACAGACAGCCCGGTGCAAAAAGGCTTATTTCTTGTTCAAGGCGAGCTCGTTCGCTCTACTCACTCACCTTTCAGCTTCCTTTTTCTGTGCTTTCAGACTGTTTCAATGTAGGCCTACGGGTCTCGTGTATATTTGTTAAAACACATGTTGAATGTGTAACAAATGGATTCTAATTATTTAGCTAGCTGGTGTTTGCTTAGTTCTTTCTAATGCTTTTGTTTTTAAATTCAAATGTAACTCTACAAATTGATTTGTTGTTTTATATACTTTTACATTACTTTTATTCTTATAAATATTCATAATCAGCAGTATGAAGTACGATCCGTATACAGGAGTGTGCAGCACCCGTTAGCCTACATTGAAACAGTCTGAAAGGCGAGTGAGCGAAATGACCGAGCTCATCGTGAAGGTGGAGTGAGCGGAGCGAACGAGTTCGTCTTAAACAAGAAATAAGCCTTTTTGCACTGGGCTTTTTAGCGCACTGTCTGTAAATGATATTACTATAAAATATATTACTGTTTAAGTTTACCGAGCTAATGCTTGGCCGCCAGGTACTGAAAATTAAAAACATAATATAAAAGTATTTCATGGTGCGGAAATGTATATATTTTATTTGATGTCAATAAAAACACACAGCTAAAAGCCTGTAAAGGATTAAGGGAAGATTGGTAATATAAAACTAAAGCATAGGCCTATTAGAGAACTAGACGGCGAGTGAGGGTAGAGAACGAGATCACCCAAAGGGCAAGTTTATATTAACGTAAATTTAACATATTATTATTTTATAATAGTAATAAAAAAACAGAACACGTACATAAAATAACAATTGTTAAATACATAAGGAATTGGGTACGTGGAAGTACTTTCGCGGGTGTAGGATTCCCGGTCTAGTCCATTGGGGGTAGTTTTGCTGGGGGTAGAATTCCGGGGGTAGATTTCCTGGGGGTAGTATTCCGGGGGTAGAAATCCGGGGGTAGTTTTGCCGGGGGTAGTTTTGCTGGGGGTAGTATTCCGGGGGTAGAATTCCGGGGGTAGTTTTCCACCCCTAGTAAACTTACAAAACATGGCTTAAATTGTTCATCATAGAAATAAATGATTAAAGTGCGTAACCAATGATTGAAGTAGAGTATAATGTATTCTCTTCAAAAGTTCGGGGCCGGAAAACTACCCCCATACCTGTGACGTCAAAATGACGTAGCGTTTTTTCATGGGGGTACTTTTCCTGGGGGTAGAATTCCGGCGCCCCTTAACTGCCACTCTTATAACTTTCATGCTCTGTTATTTGCCACTGCCTAAATGTATAATTTGCTGCTTAAAATTTGTAAATGAAACCTTACCAAAAGAGTACGTGTCATTCAGTGTGATGTAATGTCAATGACCTTGAGTTTATATAATTATGTATTATTATTCACAAGTGTGTTAAATTTAATCTGATGAGGTTTATAATGACATTTCTGTTATCCATCTATTCTCTTAACTGTCATAGTCATGGTTCCAAGGGTGACGGTTAATAGTGGTTCCACCCTATTAAGAGTTTAATTAGTAGTGTTAACCTGTTGTCTATGGTGCAGAGGCCAACACGCCCACCAACGATGTGAGCCCCGACTGCTGGCTGTGGCTGGTGGACCTGGAGAGGGCGTGCAGTCTGCTGGCCGGCCGCTGCCTCAACGGACTCCTCGTGGGGCCGCCCACCTCCTACGAGGAGAGGGAGACTGCCTACTGGCTCTCCTGCCCCCTCCTCTCACACGGGCTACTTCCTGACCTGAACACGGAAATTGGTAACCCTCCCTTGCTGTACCAACATCCATTTATATTTCTATTATTTAAAAACCACTAGGCCATTTTGTTTGTATTTTTTATTGAATGTAAAAATTATCTTTCCTTTTAGCGAATTTTCCTTTAGGGAAAACAGTATCACAGTCATGTCCATGGTATTACCTATGTCTAAGACAATGTTACTTTTTCATTGTGAGGTCCCCCCATCATTAGGAAGACCAAGTGTTGGGAATAATGAAAATTTACAAAGGTTGAAATTAGTGATGGGTCGGTACCAAAATTTCAAAGTCGGTACCGGTACCGGTTCTTTTAAAGGATCGGTTCTCGGTTCTCGGTACCGGTACCAAGTACTCATTTTTTAATGAGGTTAATGTAACAGGAAATGTGAAAAAATATTTGTACATTGAAGTGATATTTCAAAAGTAGTGAGAATTAAGGAATTAAATTAACCAACACATGAAAGTAAAAGAATTAGGATTGAGTGACAATTAACGAAGGACAGTGTTGGGGTGTCTATGGGAAAACGTTCATCAAAAGGAGATTTTACTAAAAATAATAAAAAATAGTAACATGTTTGTTTTAGAATATTTTTGATGTACAATAACAGATCTAGGAGTCCACAGGCCAACTTTTAACACTCACCCTTCGGGTCGGGCCTGGTAAAAAATCATTACCCTTAGGTCTCAGACCAAAAACGAGTTAGGCTGAAAAGTATTTTTATTCTGAATTGTTAATTCTTCAACTACTATATGTTTTAATAAACTGAGTTGATTAAATTAGTTGACTAATAAATGTATTTGTTATGTTTAATTTAAAAATATATTTTTAATGGGGTTTCAAGTTTTAAATAAAAAAATTATATTAAATTATAACAAGGTTCTTATAATATTATAAAACAGTAATTGTACTAAATGAATTATTTACTCAACAATGCTTTTCTAATTTAAACTTGAATGAAAAGTCACACAAATTTAGTGAACGTTTTATTTAATTTGTGAGGATTAGACGAATCAAATGAGCCATCTCTTAGCTTTCTACGGCAATTGGTTCAAAAAGTGGCAATTGGTACTAGGAGCAAAAACACCCCTCTTGAATAAATTACTGCCGGACGTCAATAGATAAGCTGAACAATAGATCGTCTCCGGCGCGGGCGTTCACGGAATGTGCCATGTTTTTGTGTCGCGTTTACCTCACTTGCGAGATCGCCGGCCGCCGGACGTAAACATCTGTTGTTCGGTAGTTCCCGAATACGTCTCGAAATTTTAGGACCCGGCCATCCTTAGAATATTTTATGTTTTGGTTTATGATTTTTTTTTTCATTTTTCTGTATTCTTTAAGAACATTTGTTAGTTATTTAATGATTTATATTTTATTTTAACTTTTCAATAATTATTAAACAAAATAATGAACTATTTTTTCCTACAAAAAAATCATTCAACCTTGATTATATTTCTATTGACTTGTAAAACTTAGGCAAAAAAATTATCCATAATTTGTTTTTGTTGGACAAATAATTCAGAATATAGGCGATAAGGTAACCTGTACTCTTATCTTATCAGTCAATTAGTGGCCGACTGTCGTGCGGCGGCCCATCTGACCCCCCCTCCTCCCCGCGCCTGACGGGCAGAACAATAACTTAGGCCTACTGATAAGATAAGAGATCATAGTTTTTATCGGGTTTTTTATCAGTCTACCTGGTCATCTCAAATACAATCGCATTGTTATTTTCCGAGAAAACTGTGGACGGGCGTGTTTTGTTTCAGTTTATTTTATTTTATTGTAAACAGACCGAGGTACCGGTACCGAGATTTTGACATCGGTTCTCGGTACCGGTACTTTTGCCAAGAACCGGTGGTACCGAGAACCGACTTTAGGTACCGACACATCCCTAGTTGAAATTCTATAATTTAATATAAACCTTAACCAGATATTGCTTCATACTGCAGACATTTTTGTCCAACTGAAAATTGAGATGGTCATAATAGAGATTAGGGATGGGTCGGTTGTTAATGTCGGTTGTCAGTTTTATCGGTTTTTGACAAAAACCGATAACTGGAAATTGATAACAGATGTCGGTTTTTCGGTTTATCGGTTTTTTTGTCGGTTGTCAGTTTTATCGGTTTTTGACAAAAACCGATAACTGGAAATTGATAACAGATGTCGGTTTTCGGTTTATCGGTTTTTTTTCCTAACTGAAGATAAACAGTTTAACAGAAATCAATCTCAAAGAAAAGGACATCCGGTTCTAGGAAGATAACAATACAATTGTAATGTGAGACGATAGATGGAATGCAGAACATCTGCCGATAGAGCTCTTTTGTTTGACATCCGGCTGGCCGGCGATCGCTTATCTGATTTACGACCTTATCAGTTCCCTAGTACAATATATTCAGGTTTTTATCTAATTGTTGTACACAAACAAATTATAGCTCATTTTTTTGTCTGATTTTCACAAATTGAATAAAACTTTAATCAAAGTTGTACGACCGATGGTTCAACCTATATAGGTGAATTAATGTTATTATTATGTTGTTTTCAATAATGAACTCAAAAAATGCAACAACAGTCCTTTTTTTATAAATATATAAAATATTTTTTTTTACTGAATTGAAGCTAAAAATAATTATCTTACAAAATGCATTTGTACGAGGGCTATTCAGAAAGTAAGGAACGTTTCCGTCTTATGCCGCTAGGCATGCGCATATCGCCTATATTAGGGTATGAGAGTGCTCGGGGCCTCAGTGGCTATTCAGCCGTGACACTAGGAGCATTGTCGCACTGCCAGTTTTCTTTATTTTTAAATTCAAAATGGCCGCTCTTATAAAAAATCCCGCCAGTTGCGAGGTGCGATTGGTAACACGGTTTTTGTTGGCAAAAAAATTATAACAACCGATAAAGATTTATCGAAAAGTGTGCGAGGTGTATGAAAACAATGTCTTGAATGAAAATTCTGTGCGTAAGTTGTGTATTCAGTTTACAAATAACCGAACCAATGTTCTTGATGAGCAGTAGAGTGGACGACCGAGCATTGTGACTGACGAACTGGTCACTAAAGTTGACGAGAAGATCCGTGAAAACCGCTGCTCCACCATAACGGAGCTTTTCGTTAACTTTCCCTCAAGTTTCACAGACTTTGCTGTGTTAAAATTGAAAGAATAAAAATCGGTAAATCTCTATAGGTTTTACGTTTTTTGCCAACAAAAACTGTGTTATCGATCAAACTTCGCAACTGGCGGGCTTTTTTATAGGAACGGCCATTTTGAATTTAAAAATAAAAAAAAACTGGTAGCGCGACGATGCTCCTAGTGTCACGGCTGGATAGCCACTGAGGCCCCGAGCACTCTCATACCCTAATATAGGCGATACGCGCCCGCCTAGCGGCATAAGACGAAAAAGTTCCTTACTTTCTGAATAGCCCTCGTATAACACATAATAGCTAGTAATTCGTTAAAAATTAGACAACATTTCTTAAGCTATAACTTGATTGTGTTTCTAAACTTTTTTTAAATGGTTGGATTTTATTCTATACCGGTACTCACATATTTCACCAATTCCTACAAAAATACTACCCAAAGTTACTACCCAAATACTAGTCAAAGTTTTTATATTTTAGTTTTGGTTTTTTATTAACATTGCAAATTTTCCCACTAAAATGGTTGTATTGCTTTTTTTACTACTTTCAGATAAAATATAAGGCCAGTTATATAGTAGGATAGACATTTAATTTTTATATATTTTCTTGCAATAACTAACTGGTCTTATTTAAAAAGCATAAATGTGTAAAAGGCAGAAAATAGGCATCAGCCTAATTTCAGATCTTAAGGTTCCTTCAGATGGTAACTTTGAGTTGTTTCATGTTTACATCTGAAATAAATGAAAAACCGACAACCGACAACCGTTGCGAGTGAACCGAAACCGAACCGATAAATTTTGCAACCGACCCATCACTAATAGAGATAAATTAAAATACAAACAAAAATAGACAATAACCCCTTGAGACAACAAATTAAAACCCTCACAGGACCAACAAAAGAATCTCCTATGACAATAGATAATTTAATTGGTCAAGCTCCAGGTGATTTTTGAAAACTCATGAACAAAGAAAATTTTTACTGTCAGGTGGATTTCTTCACTTCTAGTTAATTACTAAAATTTTGATTGTTTAGGCCCAGAACTGAGGAATCTGGCTGACAGTTTATTGAACAAAGATGAAAATATGGATGTAGATGTCTTCATGAGAATGCCTGGAGACGTACGCCGCATTATAGAGGCGTGCATGGATGCTACTATTTCTAGTGAGTAGTCTCAGCAGTCAATTTGTTAAAGTGTAACATTTCAAAAGAAATGTTAACAAAAGAAAATTATCATGTGAAAACAAGTAATTAGAGTTTATATTTTTACAGAAAAATGGAGGAACACACGTTCACTTTATTCCTAATATTGATAAATTCTGATTGAATAAAATAAAATCCTGGTCTCAACACATGTACAGTTGAATGTTTAGTACTTTCACAAAGTTACTTTGTGGCAAAGATGTGCTGTTTGGTTTTGATCAATGACATTGGAAACGAGGAAAATAGAGTTCCAACCTTACTCACTCTCAGAAGGGTGAGTAGTGTTGACATATTTTACACACAAAAAATGTACTGAGGAAATAAATTTACCTTAATGAGTGCTTCCATTTTTATTAAGCTTGGATCACACCAGAGCGAGCACGAGTGTGAGTAATACCTGATGTGAAATTTCTGTGGTGTGAAATAGTGCCTCGACCAGTAGCTACCCCTATTTAACCACAAATGTCATTGCTTGGTAATACATTCCATACATTGTCAGTTTTGCAATGAACGATCAAAGGAAATTCGCTTTCACTCAAGTTCGGTGCTCGCTTTAGTGTGACCACATCGGAGTGACTTAAGCCTGGTCTCTATCATGGCATCACCACTACTGGTGTCAATTATTTTTTTATGCATTTTCAATAAATTATTGGAATGCACTGACAAAACATTTTGGTGATAATTAGGACTGTGTAAAAATGCAACATTTTATAAATGCCATAGGACATGGTAGAGAGATAAACAGATTTACAGTATCTATACTTATTTAATACGCTAAGGGTTTTTTTGTCTTGAGAACTCCTCCTACAATTTTCAACCGATTTTCAAGTTTTTGGTGTCGTTGGATAGGGCTTGGTCTGTAGTTGTTTCCGCCAAAAATTGATGAGAATCGGACTGAAAATAAAGGCGCTATCCACCATTGAAATCTCAAAATTTCCCTTTTAAATAACATTGGGATTGAATAAAGCATTTTTAACATGTGTTAATAATCAGCTGTAAATACGTGTTGTTTTGGTGATTAAAGATGCTCACAATATTGGATTGGTCGGATGTCATTGATTTAGAGATAAAAGTAACATTTGTATTGTATTAAAATAAATTGCTCGATTTCGAGCAACACGTATACTAGTTTATTTTATTATTGTTTTTATTACAGGCCGTGCAATATTGTGCATTAGGTCATTTATTTATACCAAACCAAATAGGTTTGTTAAAATTCTGTAGTTAATGGTTAGTTGAATGAATTTATTTGGTGAATGAAAATTTACTAAAAGTAGTGGTGTTTTCGTGAATCTTAGAAAACCTTGTAAAAGTAAAGTACACATTTGATTCACTCATGCTTGCTATGGTGTAACCCTAGCCTTTGGATAACTACTTTCTAACATTGATAACCTAAGTCTTCCCAAATAAATAAATAAAGAATAATAAAAAATAAACAATTCAACTAAAATTACAAGTGGATAGGTCATTTTTATGTCCAGAGCACTGGAATAATTTTGTTGGCTTTTTTTACCTGAAATGTACAAGACCCTCATATCAGTAGACTTTTACTGAATGTTCTGTGCCATTACCTAAAAATATCTTTCTAGTAAATTCTTATTCTACGTTGAGAGGTATTTTTTACTAAACTTGTTTTGTAAAGGTTTTCTTGTTTACTTCCATTGGTCCAAACATTTTCAGTAAATTGCCTAAAGAGCTTAAAGATATTGTATCACCCATGCAATTCCGAAAGAATGGTTATTAACAAAGAACTTTTACTGCCTTTAATGATTTTAATGAATCTTTTAATGTGGATTTGTGTCAGTTAGTTATATATATTTTTTTCTTTTTTTATGTAGATAAATTACAAGTTTTATATATTTTCTAACATACCTTACTTAGTAATAAGAATATTTTGACAACTGTCCTGTCATTGTTATGATGTTATGACAATCTGATAATAAATAAATAAATAAACTTTTACTCAATTATTGGAAAAAATTGTTTTTAACAGAAAGTAATTTGGTTTTAACGTTACCTAATAAAGATAATCTTGACTACTGTACCCCTCCTTCTAATAGGCCAATTTTTCCAGTGAGTATATTGATGTATATTTCAAGCTTAGTACTTCTACAAATTCAGATATTCTGGCCAACAACTGGTGGATGGTAATAAGGCAATAACAGTAGGGCCACCATAAAAATAATCCTGCTGATAAAATGTTGGTGTTGTCTAACCACAGAAGGACGAGGGAAGACTCTGCCCAGTGATGTACCAGGAGTCTACCTTTTCTCCGGACTCCGGGAGTTTGCAGCCCACAATGACTGGATGCCCATCGAGGACCAACATCGTCTTGAAATGACTTGCAACTTCTTTCTCATTGCCCTTGCCAAACATTGCGGAATTAATCTTAACAATCCGTAAGTAATCAAGATATAAAATATTGTTCTCTCTTTCAATCAGGAAAATAAAAAAGGAAATAAAATAAAGTCTAAATTCTTCTATTTTTCTTTGAAAAAATTACTGAATAAAACCCAGACTGTTGAACAAAATTTTATTTTCGGAACGATGTCTAAATGACATTATAAAACTGGTGTGCTGACAATGATTATTTGCCACTGATATAGGTGTGAGGCAAGGGAAGATGTCCTGGCACAGGTGTACATGACGGTGCAGGAGCTGAGGCACAAAATAATCTCAGGCAGCAAACAGCTGCCACTGGACGGCGACGACGGCATCAGCATCTACGATCCCAACAGTTCCATCAATGACAGTGAGTGTACCACCATTATAAAGATTATTTGTTGCAATGTTTGAATTTTGTGTTATATAAGGCTTTGGTTGTCGATCCCTAGTGCTTGCTGTGTGGAATTGTCAAGCTGTGACTCAAAGTCTCATGACCAATCACGGGACAAAACCATCACATTTTTATTATATTTTATTTTTAAGGAAAAGTTTTGTAAGCATTGCTGGAAGTGAATAAGTTTGTTAACCTCATCGACCTTCATTCCAGTAGATCAGAATACCACTTTTTAGTCTTATCAGTTTATGTTTAGATGTGATTTGGTTTTGCTACAGTAAACCGGAAAAACAAGTTCAGTGAGTCGGTAGCTAAAATTCCATATGATATATAGTGTTATTTTCATCTTATTCCAGCCATGGAGAACTATAATTTTAAGTTTTTAAAGGTTCAACGGTTTAACCGGTCAATTCGTTATCCGGCCACTGTCTGGTCCCGAGGTGGTTGGTCAAGAGAGAGTCTACTGTATTTACATATTTATTGAGAATAGTACAAGTGCCAATAGGTTAAAACTTACAAACTGAGTAATTGTTTAAAGAAAGAATTTAGAAGGAACTCCACTGGTGCTATTGTTCTGGAATTGGGCTTCTGAAGAATTGGGTGTGGTCTGTCCTGTAGTCATAATGACAGTTGGTCCATGAAGCGTGGTTGTGGTAGTATCTTAAGCTGCTCAGGTAAATGGTTAGAAAACAAAGCTCCTTTATATGCTGGTTTCTTTTCAAACAGACTGAGTTGGTGCGGTGGCAAGGCAAAATTTGAAGCATACCTTGTGATATGCTGGTGTATGTCCTGAAGTTTTGGCTATTGTGAGGTGATAGCAAACAGGATTATTAAGAAGAGTGAGATTACGGTGAGAATTTTGAGTTGTTTGACAGTCTCCCGACAGCTTACTTGGTGTTGTAAACCCGGTAGGCATCTAATTGCTCTTTTCCGTTGTTTTAGGACCTTTTCTAGGTTGGTGTTGGATGTCCCTACACATATCACCCTCCCATCTCAGATGTGATTCAAAAAGGGCAAAGTAAGCTACTTAGGCCATGTCCAATTCACTTACTTGTTTCATTCTTCGAATTACATGGATCCCTGAAGAGAGGTTCTCAAACACTTAGTCACCATAGGTTTGCAGGATAGTTTTAAGTCAGTTGTAATGCCGAGGTGCTTAGTTGTTTCTTTAATTTCTAATTGAGGCAATGGTGTTAGTTGTGTGTGCTTGTTTTTGGTCACTATTTGTACGTTTTTTTTTTTTTTTTCATTTCCGACTAAGTCGTTTTCAGAGCAACCCTGTTTAGTTTGAGTCAAATAGGTGGGTGTGTTTTCTTTTAGAGTGTCTTTTCTTTTATCAGATGTCAGATATAGTGAGAACTGTTAGTATCGCCTCGTACATGACTGTATGACAGTTGCTTTGAAGTTAGTCTGGCATGTCATTTGTCAGGAGTAGGAATATTACTGGGCCAAGCACGGAGCCTCGTGGCACACCTTCAATTCACAAAAAGGAAATTCTTTTGCTTTCAACCAAAATAATAAATACGCAAAGGCTAAATGGAGTAAGAATAGGTCCGCCAACATATCTGGCATATTCAGCCTACTATCGACTAACAATTGAAGTGTGGGTCAAAGTGGCAAATATTTACACATGATTCTTGATCTTGGTGGAAAACTATTTGCAAGAGTAATTTAGTCCTATGTCACACAGGATATTTATCTAGTGTGCTGTGTTTCAGGCATGGAAGGTGAGTCAGAGGACAGATGTCAGCTGGAAGTGGACATCACCTCAAAATGTCGCGACATCATCAAACACTGTCTGGTGCTGTTCACAGTGCTGGGGCCGACCGATACCACCTGGATAGACAGTCAACGGTAAAATTATAATATCTCCTCTAGGTTTGGATAAGTTTTTATTTATTTTGATATTTGTTGTTAAACTTATGTTATATTCAGCCAATGAAAGTTTTCTGAAAGTCTCCATTATTTTTCATTTGGTCGAAAGATTAATTTATTTTTCTACTACTTAATATATAAACTAGTTGGTGTACAAATAGGAGGGACCGCTCTTTCCTCAAACTGTTGCAAATTAAGAATATCTGAACCCTAGTATTGTTATTGTGTAGGGCTAATTGCTTTGTGAGGATAATTCACAGGATAAGCAGACTTACTTTAGAAATTTAAAGTATCCTTCAATAGCACAAAAGAATACACACAACAAAACAAAAAATTACTGGCGTCTTTTTCAATTTATAGAGGATCCTCTTTGGTTCATCTTCCTCATGCTGAAAAAGATGCCATTGAAATATTCAAGTTTTTTGCAGTCACTGCTTGTACGTAATTGAACCTAAGTTTTGACATTTTGCCCAACAGATAGGTTGCAAATTATTTTTTCTTGATCTAGTGTGCATTATTGCTTGAGAAATCAAACTTTTTCAAAGAGTTTTTGACTTGAAAGATCTAGCTTGTCGCTAAGCTAATTTTGATCTTTGTCAAGGAACTAAAGTCATTAATACAAAAATTAATATATTTATATATAGGATTATATTAATTATATATTAGATTAAGGTATATTAGTAAACAGAAAGAATTATTGTGATGGACAGGATAAGCAGGCTTACCTTAAAAAGTGAAGGCATCCTTTTATAGCACACATAATAGACACACAACTAAACAAAAACTTGAATATTTCAAGGCCACTGGTCTCTTAGTCAACATGAAGATGAATTGCCCATTACTTTCTCTTCCTTCCCCTAATAGGCCATTCATCTTCATGTCATTCACCATTCATTCATCTTTTTCTTGTGTCTTTAATTCTAAAAAATCAGGAACTGGTTACACTTACGAGGGATGTGCACAGTTACGAAACTTGCAATAGGGATAAAGCAGCAGTTGAGTTTAATAGGCTAAGCAAATCACTGTCTAGTCATTTAGTACCATCCCTGAAAGTATATAATAAAGTAATTAATCTTAGTAAGAAATATACTGTTAATGTTTCTAAACAAAGATTTTATGAATGGTTATCTAAAAATCCTTTCTATTCACTAAATGAATTTTTCTTAATAAAACAGATAAAATTTTAAAGTATAAAATTTTTTATTTATATTCTTGATTCTTGTGTAGTTCCTATGGTTTAACTGTGATATTTGCACCATGTTAAATATTATATATTTCACCACGTACCATATTAATTGAACTGTATTGTCTTATCTTTACTTAAACTAGTGTTGAGTATTTATGCTGAATATATGACTTTGTCAATGTTATGTAGCCTGAAAGACAATAAACATATTCTTATTCTTGTTCATGTTGACAAAGAGGCCAGTGGTCTTGAAATATTCAAGATTTTCTTTAGTTGTGTGTCTATTATGTGTGCTATTAACGGATGCCTTCACTTTCTGAAAGGTAAGCCTGCTTATCCTGTCCTTCATGATAATCCTTAATTCCTAGGCATTCAGCCCTATAAAAAAATGTAGTCAACAGAAAGATACATACATACGGTTAAAAAAATTAATACAAAAATTATCTTGTAATTTCCTTTGAATGAAATCCATTTAAAAAATGGGTGATTTTGTTATTGTAGAACTACTTTCATGCTGTCAAATAGAGAACAATTAAATACACTGTTGTGAAATGGAGAAGTGGTTTAAAAGTTTAAAAAATAATGGGTATCCAAGATATCTTTTGTACGTAAATCTAGTGTATGGTTTTATTTGCTGAAAGTATTAATAGGTTTGCTCTGAATGTCTAATAATAGTAATGTATAGATTAGCTTAGAATGAAAAATTAAAAAATTAAAATTGTTTTGTATGGTCAAAAATTATGATTTTTAGGAACTCTGGATCGTCTGATGGACTGAAGCAGTTGTGCTCTCACGCTTTGGAGTTCGTCACTACGGAGGAGCAAGAAGCAGCTGACAACGGCAAAGGATTGTCAACGTCGCCCGTGTTGCTGTACACCTCCATGGAGCAGCAGCAGCAGAGGGCCGAGGTGCGGTGACACAGCAATATCTACAGTCCTAACTGCAACTCGTGGGTGGAAACATTCAGTTTGAAGAGAAGTGTGATCCAATTTGTCAGGTTGATAGTAAATAACAATATGGATATCTGGATGGCAAAGTAGACATCAACTGATTAATTTATCGATTGCATTGTGATTCATAAATTACTAGGAGGTCATGAAGTACACATGTAACATTTCTGTTAGTAATGTATATTTGTTCATAAGTTTCGTTATCAGTTGTGAGCAAGTTTGGCTGTGCGGTGGTCCAAGCTAGTGGGATTGTCTTTAGATACAACTATTTTGATTTAGCATTGTAGCCACTCAAAGGTCTTACACAGCTCCTGCTTAGCCACATTTGTATACACAGAGAATTATCTGTTTCCATTCCTTTATCAACTAACACCCACTTATTTTCTAAAGAATTCACTCTTAGCTTACCACTTTGAGTGGTTTTCAATTATGGCAATACTTTAGTATTTTTCTGCAATCCAAATCTAAATTGCATTGTGCTCTATGTTTCAATTAATATTATTATTTTTAGATGAGGCTCCTAGCATTTCATCAAATTCTAGAGCTAATGAAAACACTCGAGGACACATTTAAGAAGGATGATTTGAAAGAAAAAGAGGATGGTGAAAAAAGTTCCAAAGAAGAAAAGCCAGTTCTATTAAGTTGTGTAAGTATTCTTTGTCACATACTACTTTATTTATTTATAAAATCAAAATGTTACAAATGCTGTTCTTGATAAGTAAAATGCTAAACATCAAAGTATAATTTAACACCATTCGAAAACAGATACAAACACATATATAAAAACTTAATCTAATTTTTTACAAACTATATTGTATTATAAACTAGCCTGGTTTGCCCTACTGATATTACTTTATCAAAATGGCAAAATGCTTTCCATGCATGCTTTGAAAAACATCCGCACGGCTTCAATGCAAACTATTTTAGAGTGGCAGCACTGCTCTCCCCACCAGAATCAGGGGAATAGCTTGTCACGCCACCACTGCCAGCTGATTGTTGAATGACTGACAGAAATCAACTTCAGAATGAAAATCTGAGCTTAGCTTCTATGGCAAAGCTGTGATTTATCATATGAAAATTGTCTTACATCTAACTAAATTAAACATTTCTCAGCATTTTATGAGAGCCCTTCCCCATTATACTGCCATTCCATTATGCTGAGTATCTGTGACTCTGAGTACAGAATAATAATGTAAATAATCCCAGCTGTTTTGAGGTTGGGACTATGGTCGATTAAAAATTTGGCTAATTAAACTAATGTGAATTTAAACTTGTTAAATTACACTTTTAAACAGATAAAGTGCAGTTTTGAGTTGGGAAAACACTAAATATACAGCACTTTTAGCTTCGTAGGAGCCATTAATGAGCTAAATAAACGTTATCGGATAACTGACAAAAACTTTCTCTCAACCTTGACCAAAATTAGTACTAAAAACTTCCCAGAAACAATGTCTTGACGGTACATACCGGACTGTTGAGGGCTATCGCCTGAGCAACCTGCAGTCCCAATTTACGCAAGTATTAGACCAAATATTAAAGGCCTGCTCCTCTTTCGTTATTTCGAAGAGGTGGTGTAATTTTTAAACTTAAATAAAACTTAAAGGTGAATTTAAAATAGTTTGAGAAATTTTTGTGAAATGTGGATTTTTATATTTAGAAGTTTTGTTATATAGTAAACTACCCACTTTAAAAAAAAAGATGCTGGGGGATTTTGTGTTTTGATTGAGATGGAACCTGCATTTCAATTTCGTTAATTTCCATTCATTGTGAATCAATGATAAACAAATTGTCACTCATTGTGGCAAAAAAGTTATAAAGTGATGGTTTGTTATAAAATTAGCCAAGTAAAAAATTTTTTTTCTGAAAGGGTAGGTAGCTTTAAAATGTTGGTCAGTTGGGTCTTCATCATTGTGTATGGTATGTTGTGTTGGTGCAGCTGTACGAGCAGCTGGTCTGCGGCAGTTTCGGCCTGTGCGAGGAGGTGCCAGTGGGCCAGCTGAGCCACTACCTGGACAACGTCCGCACGGCCACAGCCCCCCTGCAGGCTCAAATCACTGCTGCGGCCCACCGGGTCTACGCTGTCCTCGTCGCCTTCCTCCGCCACCGCTTCTCACCACTCGACCACTGTCAGTCACTAAATGACACATAATATTTTGACTAATGACTTACATGTACTTTACATATACATCATTGCAGTATAATGACTTATAAGTAAACATCTATGGTTAAAAGAAAATAGGGCAACGAATACAAATAATTTGGTTCTATAGATACTTGCTCTCAGTTAATTTTTAATTGATTAGACAATCACATAGCACGCGAACTTGGTCACAGGCTGATTGGTACAAGTAAACTGCCATTTAGTGATTTGACGCCCCAGTGTCTTGTCATTGCTGAGGGTACTTTTGAGCAAAATAGTGTTTACCGTTTGTATTGTATTTATTTCAATTGTAAACCATTATTTTGTGCACTAACAAAATCACTAGGTGGATAAAAAACAAAGAAAAAACAACAGATCCATGAGTAAATAGGATTTGACTATGGTGTAGGGAAGAGCAAAACCTAGGTAATTCATCTTGAATGAGAGTGTGCTGTGATGGATACAAGGAATATTGTATATCTAAAATAGTCGTGGTGGTCATACAAAATGTATAGCGAGTGTATTGTGTTGTTTTGCAGATAACCAGGAGCAGCTTCAGATGCTGACTGTGTACACTCTGAGTGTAAAGTACGGCCCACAGGACATTTGCCATGTGGTGTCCTGCGGCCTATTGCCAGTCATCAAGGACTGCATCCTGCACCGGTCTCACAGTGAGTCCCAGCTGGTGCAGGTCTTCACTCAACTGCTACACATACTCGCGGTCTCCTGTGTGTAAGTCCATGACACACCCTACCCTCTACAATAACTTGTTGTCCCATAGATTATTTTACTGTTTTTGCCTTTGCAAATTTTTTAATCAAAGTAATATGTTTTGTCTTGATGACACAGTAGAGAATTGAAACATTGGTTGCAGAAATGTAGAAAAGTACTTTTTACAAAAAAAGGACAGTTAAAAATAAGGACATTTGAACTCCCAGGACAACTTAAAAACTGGTTTATTCTACTTGCGAAGTTGACATTGGGTATAGCAAACAAAGTTGTCATAAAATGTGGTAAGTCTTTTAACTGTCCATTATGCAATTTCTCTGTCCTGACATGACAATGTGTTCTAGACAGCAAGGCGTTGATGTCATCAGGAGGATATGGAAATCCCTAGCTGAAGAATATGAATGGACAGTCTGTTGATTGGCCATTTAGAGGGCAGAGCGGACCGCTCGTTTGAGCCTGCCAATCAGTTGTCAGAGGAGTACGGGAGTTGGCCCTTTGACTGGTCAATCGGCTGTCTGCTGACACTCTTCTCACCCTTTCCCTTCCTTCATTATAGGTTCTAACCAGCCCAATGATAAGTCCTTTGTGGGTGATACACCCAAAATTTTAGTTTAAAAAGGACCCTGACGTGTTGAAACAAATTTAAATTTTATAATAGTTACAGAACCAAACTACATAACGGAACTCGCTAGAAGAAAACAAAAAACAACAACTTAAAATAATTCAAATGGGCTGTATTGAGAAATATAAACTTCATGTAAAAGTCCTGAACAACGGCTAATTTTTTACCAGATTTTTACAAATGAATTAAATTGTTGCCCGAAGTTGTGAGACATTCCGTTTAAGAGATAGATAGAAAAATATTATTAAAATGTAACTCATACTGTACAAGTTATTTTTGTACGCTTTCTTTTGTTTATTGTTTGAATGTTGTGTTCAAACAATAAAGAGGAAGATAAAAAAGGTTAAGATTAAAAGATTTTTTAAAGTTTACTTTGTAGTACTGTTCTGTAAACATATCTTATTATCAATGTTGGATATCCTTTAGAAACAATCTTTTGGATAATCCGAATATCCTGCAATCCAAACAAGGGCTGGTTCCAATCAATTTTTATTAATGGAGTTCTAGTGTCTTTCCAAATATTCATTTAACTTGGTCTCACAGTGAACCATACATAACCTTACATGTTAAGTCAACTTTTTTTTTGTTTTTTCAAATCTCAAAACTGAAGGTTGTAGGAACTAAAATATTGTGTAAGCTTTAAATATTATTTTTAAGGTTAGAGAAAGAATTACAACGGGCTTACCTTAAAAAATAGTAGGCCAATGAAGACTCCTTAGGAAGTCCCTAATCCTAATCGCTAATCCCAGACTCCCTAATCGCTTGGAATCCCCCTACCCTTTGTTTGTTTTCCTAAAAAACTAATCGTGTTAATTGAATTGGTTGTGTATGTGTAGGTTATACTCTGAGCAACTGGAAGAGACAGTTCTAGAGAGTGTAGTGCAAGTTCTACATTCGCATCTGGAGTCCCTGTTGGCTTTGACCCAACCACTTAAAGGAGAAGACACAACGTAAGTCTTCAACTTAATTCTGCCTTATTATATTAATTTATATGAATTTAAAATGATGAGCGAAGAATAAAGCTAAACAATTTATTGTGTGAGTACAAACAAGTACGGTATTGAAGCACTTGTACATATAGATCAAGATTTGAAACCTATTGAATGGTCAAATCACTTTAGACTATTTTAAAGGTGAAATTCACTGGGCAACATTCTTTTACAAAACTTATGCAAATATACTTAGGCAATGTGAGTCGGTACTTTAGGCAATTTGGGTGAGTCGGTGGCGTAGTGGTTAGCGCGCCGGACTTCGGGACCATGGCAGCGATGTCGTGGGTTCGAATCCGCGTTCTGCCAGTGACTTTTATCAGTACCTTTCACCTTGTACTGTAGCGGCTCACCCCCTTACTTTGTCTTATACGTTCCACGCACAGATCAATAGTCTATGTGGACGGGGCAAAGTAAGGCAAAAAGAGGTCCGCCAACCTCTTTAAAAAAAAAAAAAAAAAATGTAAATATTATTTCTTTATGGAGTGCTAACAATCATTGAAATATATTTCTAAGTGACTACGGTGAAATGAGACATGATGTGAAATTTAATCTAGAATGGAACACAATGGATTTTTCCTATTGATTTGTGGGTCATGATTTGATTAATATTTCCAATACATATTTAGGAAGATCATCTGCTATGCTAACACCAGTGGCAGTATCTAGTTCCAGTATCACTATCCAGCTCTTTTAACCCAACATGCTCCTGTAAAATTGATGCAAAACCCCAAATAAAACTGAAGGCATTACATGATAAACCGGTGTTAGTTTTTTAGTTAAAATTACATAGCAATGTGTTGTTCCCTAAATAAAAAATAAACTCATATTCACATTATTACTCCAACATCTGTTGAATTGAAATCTTCAAAATAATCTTTCCAGTAAAATCAAAATGATAGCTCATGTTCTGTTGGTGATCACTGCACGTCTATGTTACAGCAGTGTGAGTTTGTCCAACAGTGAGGTGCGTTGGATAGAACACAGCCTCGGAGACTTGTTGTCGTTCATCCTACAGTGCCTGAGCAGCAATGCGAAGGTATGTCTGGAAACCCTCAATTTTGTAGTGAAAGTATCACTTGAAACCAGGATTTTGCGGGGTTAATCTTGGTTCACAGTTTTGTTAAGAACAAATATTGCATTATTATAACAAGCACTACATACAAGTGAGTTTTAATATGGACAACCCTGGGCATGGGGCAGTGGTAAATTAATTACCTTAAAATAAAATATGTGTCACTTTTAAAAGATTCAACAGGTATTCCAGGCCTAGTGTCATAGGTCTGAAACATTTGGTTAAATTGAGTCAACCGACATTTCTTATGCATGTCACAGTCTCTGGTTATGTAAACAATTTGTTACGTCAATTTCATGCACTAGAGTGATAAGAATCGTATACAGATGTAAACTGACATCTGTTTACTGGAAACACATGCATATCTTAATGTAATAGTTTTCAAATCTTTTATTTTAAAGTAGGTTTTGTGCATATTTTTAACCTTGTATAAAACCTGGGTAATTCACATGACAAAGGAAAATTTTCTGATAAATTTATGTAGTGTGTTGATTTAAATTCACTTGTAAGGGATACTGTATCTATTACGATAAATGTTAAAATCAAACATGAGTACCGGTACCCTTTGAATTTCATTTTTATTGCACAACATGTTTTGACTTTTAAGACATTTTCAAGTGCTTATTCTACCTAACCTAATAACAAATAAAATTATATAGTGTGATATAAAAAAAAAAACATATCTAAATCCTTTGTTTAAACTTTTATAAAAGCTGTTTAATTGTTAACTAGCTATCACCCCCTGGTCGAAATTCGACCACAATGTCAGTTGATGTGGACAGTATGAACCCAATTAGATTATAAAATTATTTACAACTGAAACATTTGTTCTTCCTGGTTTTCTAGCATTTCTTCTTAAAACACCTGTTTAAGGATTCAATCTATTAGCATTAACATTCAAGCTTTAAAAGACTGTGAGGCGTAGCCCTGAAGGTCTATTGTCTTAATTTTTTGTGGACCAAGAGACCATGAGCTTTCCAACCACACCAAAACTTAAAAATTGGTTTAAAACTGTTGAAGGAGTTCCAATCACAAAAAACATTAATCATATTAAATAAGTATATATTATAAATAGTAATATTGTTATTGATGTCTTAATTAATTTTAGCCTTTTTTGTTAAGGACATTTTTAATTGTATAGAAATTAGTTGAGAAGTGGTAGAGTACAAGTTTGTATGCAGGTGTCGTGGCTGCTAGCTTCTTATCCGTGGACCCACTCGCTGCTGGGAGTGGTGGGGGAAGGCTCTACACACCTGCCCCGTGTGGAGGCGCTCGCACCCCGCCTCCTGGCCTTGCAACTGCTCACCTCCGTTCTGCCCCGTCGCCACATGGATTCTGAGTTTCGCCAGCAGGTAAAAGTATATCCTATAATCTAATTTTTTATGTGCATACTGAACCCAAAACTACTAATAAGATTTTCTCATAACTTTGAAAATAACTTAGTTCTAAGAGAGATATAATATTTATGTAGGTCTTTATGGTAGGAAAAATCTCATCTCTAAAAACTTTTTCATTAGTCTAATGTAGTTAAAAACAATAACAAAAGAATTGTTGAAAACAGCTGACTCAACTGTCAATATGAACCATATGCTCCAGTTTAAACATGTGGTTTTTTTTTAGGCAGCAGATCGAACAAGTTCATCTTGAAAAGAAACTAGCCTTTTTTGGGCTTTGTATTTTTGCATATCGTCTGTGGCAGGTATTATTACTCCAAAGAATTGTTTAACATTTACTGAGCGAATGTCAGCCTGTGGGTCGTTGTCCGGGTTTTCTTTTAAAAGTACACAGTTTTTTTTTCTATAATGTTTTTTGAACATTTTCTTTAAAATGTGATATTTACGGCGTATGTAAATTTTTTTGGAAAACTCTCAAAGGTATCCAAAGCTATCTTCCCAAATCTCAAGTAAATTTTCTACTTCTCAACGTAATACTATTTATATTTCTCTGCAGATTTTTACTCATATGAATTAAGAATGTTGAGATCCACTTGTTGTGACAGATTGTGCGTGAGCTGTTCTGCCACCTGGGGGCCAACATGTGGGAGATACCGCAGGCGGTGGCCGAGAAGCAGGCATTGATACGGGAGGCAGAGCTGGACAAACAGCTGGAGCGGCTCACCAGCTCCATGCTTGGTGGGTGCCTGCCACTGCCACTGCAGTGCCTTACTGGGTGCCACAAATTCTCTTTTCCTCTTTGCTTCATGAAATGCCAAACCTCCGAGTGAAATATTCATTGTTGATGATTATTGCCTGGAAGTAAACAAATAAATGTATTTCTGAATGACATGTTTTTTTGGTGAGGTATCTTCAATTATGACTATATTTTTTGGGTTTCACTCACCTATCTAGATTGTCGTCAGCTTGGGACTTGTCAGGTACAAAAACACAACACACAAACACGAAAGGTAAGTAAGGTGAGGTAATGATAAGGTATGAGGTAAGTGTTTTTTCGTGTTTCGTGTTTGTGTGTTGTGTTTTTGTACCTGACAAGTCCCAAGCTGACGACAATCTAGATAGGTGAGTGAAACCCAAAAAATATAGTCATAACAAATAAATGTAGTCCTCAAAAGTCGTCACATGAATTAAAAGAGTTGATTGTAATAAATCGATCAGCGCTTTATCAAGAAGTGTAGCCAGGACATTTCCTGATAATAATGTACAGGAATACATCAGAGTGTACACATTCCTAATTGCATATTAATTCAATTAAATTATAACGTCCATCTGGGAGTCCATAATGGTAGAAAATTTGTTATCATTCAATTGTCATTGGCTTTGTCACTCTTATCATTCAATTCAGGTTGATTCAATTTTCTAACCTAGGTATGAAATTTGCATCGATTTACTCAGTTGATAGAACTAAGCTAGTTCTATCTAAGTTTACTTTAAATTATCAAGTAAAAAATAGTATTAGAAAAAGCTTTTTGAAGCACAGTGTTTTGTCTTTTTCATTCACTAAAATTATCACAGGCTTTTTTATGTAGTAACTTAAAAATATCATATAAAATAATCTTAACAATTCATGAACTTCACAGTTTTGTTAGTGTTTTTCTTTTTAATCTTGAACACGTTCCAGGCGAGGCGGTGGTGGAGTGTGAAGTGGAGGAGGACAACACAGCCATCCTGGACACGGGGTTCGACCCGGAGAAGACACTGTGTTGTTGTATCGAGTCGGGACACACACTGATCCACACACCGGGCGGTCGCGGTTACAGTCTTGGCACCACCGCCATCTACTCTGGTCAGTCTGGAAATTTTGTTATTATTATAACCTAAAAAGTTGGGTGTGGCAGAATAAATTGAAGTACTTTCCCTATGTCCCAAAAAAAGTCAATCCGAAAAGTGCAAGCGTCCAGTTAGTATCTGTGGGTGCAAGCATAATCTGGGTTAAGATCTCTTCTAAAATACATGGCAGTACCGGCCACGTCTTTCTTAGGGTTCTTAAACATTGTCTGCTTTCAACTTTAGATCTTATCAGCAGAATGATTTATTTATTTCTAATTTGTGTTGATATTGTTTCTCAATGACTTATTTTGATTATCTACTACACAGGATGCTACCAGTGGAAGCTACTTATCGTTAAGGAGCATAAAGGCAATGAAGGGACCTGCATAGGTGTCAGTCGGTGGCCTATCAAGGATTACGGGCACCGCACCACATCAGACATGTGGCTGTATAGAGCATACAGGTAAGTGAAATAATTCCATTGATTTATAAGAAATCTGTCTTATTTATAAAATGATAAACTGGGTTTTCGAACCCAGGTCCTTCATGCTCAGATGACTAATCTTGACATTAATGACTTACTCATCGATGATTAAATCATTCGTAGATCGCACTTGTTCTTATAAGGCTTTGTTCTTAGATGCCATTTTTGCCACTTTTTTATTGTAATTTGACTTATTATGTTTATTTAAATTTCCAATAGTTTTTTTCTATGGAAATGAGAGTATTTCTATTTGCTTTTCTGACCTTTGATAATTATTTTATTTAAACATTATGAAATCGTTTAGGTTACATTTAAAACTAATCCCACTACTTGTTGATGCCGCACTAAGTGTTGCGTGTGATTTGACAGTGGCAACCTGTACCACGGGGGAGAGCACAGCCTGACGCTGCCCAGCTTCACCCAGGGAGACTACATCACTGTGGTTCTGGACTTGGATGCCCGCACCCTCAGCTTCGGCAAAAATGGCGAAGATCCGATCCTAGCTTTCCAGGACATCGTGGCCACGACCCCGCTCTTCCCCTGTGTCGTGTTCTACAGCACCAACCCTGGCGAAAAAGTGAGAGCAATATTTGCTTGGCTGTGTTATCTGTAGATCTACCTATAAATTCAAACTAATTAAAATAGATCCTGAAACCTTAGATTCTGGCTGGTTACTATAAAAGTTTTAAATTAGAGTTTGATGTTATTTTATTTTTAAAGAAGGGATGGTTTTTTTTGGACTGTTTGTTTGGGATGGTATGGGATGATACAATATTTTGAGGAAATAGATTTCTATTAAAGAATCAAAAATAATTTCTTTGCCATTGTCAATTGGACCATGTATTGGCAAAAGTCTTAATTCTAGTACTTGGTACAGGTCAAAACAATATCTTAAATTAGGATAAATAAGGCAAAACTTTGCTACCCTTCTCCACTATTATAATCGATGGTTGAAATTTAAATTTTGCGATTAAAATTGTGCAATGAAAACAATTGAATCTACATCAATATTGAGGTAAGAAATGTTTTATAATAATAATAATCCAACCGTAAACCTTTGTCACTTTTATTTACAGCGATGTTTACAACAATAAAGTCATTGGTTTTTGGAAATATTTAAAACACATATTACCTCAATAAAATAGGGAAAAATAACTTTCTGATTCATATTTGGCACCATTTGTGTGATGTCATTTTAGGTCTAATGAAGTCTGCATCTTCTCACAATTAATTAAGATACTGTGGCAATGTTGGTGAAGGGCCACGTGAAATAAACGGTGGCAGGCCAGAGTGGAAGTAGACGGGATCAGTTGATTCTTTAAGAGTTGCACCTTGGTCAACTCTGATTTTGCTACTTTTTACTTATATTTACAGTGTGTATGCCGCTATAGCTTTAAAATATGGAGAATAATCATATTTTTACTAAACAATGCAATAAAAGCGGGTACAAAGAATGGCGATAATAAGGCACGATAATAAGAATATGCAACCATTGCTGATATATCGGAAGTTAGTGCTAGAAGGGTTAAAACATTTTTAACCATGAAAATTAATCTGGGTTCAACGATTTTTTTAGATAATGAAAGCTATGTAGCCGAAATGTAAGTAAAGGGATTTTTATTTTTGAACAAATTTTCACCCAAATGTAATACATCTTTTAGAGTATAAAAATTAACATAGGATTAATGTTGGGTGTCATTGTGTTGTTTGAAATTGACACTATCTTATTGTATTGGTATAAATTAAATACATAGCAATAGTTAAACAAATAAAATATTTAAATACTACTCTATGACATAAACAAGTTTTTTGATAAGCAATCTTCAATTTTCAATGGTGCTTTCTTAATGTTCAATCAGTTTTTTCCTAAATAAATTTTTGTCTTATTTCCAACCAAGTCCCATACAATGTATTAAATGATTTAGTTTCCATATCTTGAATAATTCTTTGAGATTTTGAATATTTTCAATGATCTGTTTTGAATTTTAATAAGTTCTTGTTTCATGTAAATGTTTTTTAAAATATTGAGATTAATTTTTTATTTTTTGTTAAACATTAAAATAATTTTTAGTATGTAAATAGCTGGTAACATTAAAATTCTTAGTATTTGAAAAAGTGGTTTGCAGTTAGTTTTTCCTTTAGCTCCACACATAATTCTTATCACCTGTTTTTGCTTTTTTAAAAACTTTTCTGCCAGTAGAGCATTACCCCTGTGGCTGTAATTCCATACATGATATGGCATTAAAAGCAGCCTTAAAACACAGTAACTAATATTTCTTCTGTTACATTTCTTTAGTCTCCTTATGATGTACCATTCTTTCAACTTTTGCTTAAAACTTTATAAATGTGATCGTCCCAATTTAGTTGAGAATCAGCCATTACTCCCAAAAAATTTAATGTCATATTTTTATAACTTAATAACTGAACAAGATCAGTCCATGGGGCTGTGAAAAATTCCAAAATATGTTAACAATAGGTACTCTGGTGTGTAGCAATTTCAATTTCCCTAGGATGAAATTTACTGGATAAGCTGCAGAATGGTTCCTGGGATTTCCCCTACTTCAGCTGAAAGCTGTTATTCTTGAACCAGTTTCTGACTAATGTAATGCACTCTTTTTGATGTCCGACATACAGCTCCATTTTGTATAATAACATATACATAAATAGGAAGGATAATTGACATTTGTCGTCTCACCAGCATAAAGCAGAACATCTGTACTACTCACATCAAAGTCGTTGATTAATGTGGAAGAGGCTAGAGATAGGACAGGATGGGGACGTTATTGGTGGTTTGTGCAGGTGAAGCTGACGGACATGCAGGTGCGGGACTCGCCGCGGGACCTGCTGCCTGGAGACCCGCAGTGCGCGCCACTGCCAGTCATCATGGCGGAGGCCTACATCCACCTCATCCGCCACCTGCACGCCTCCGACGCCTGGAACAACCAGGTCACTGACACACCAACACCATATACGCTTTAGCTGTAATAAGATTATACAAGTTACAAAATAAACCCTTTTACTGAAGAATTTTCCAAAAGGTTTTAGCTTTTTGTATTAATTAGAATAAACAATCACAATGAACACTATGCAATGGAAAAGGCAATGTTTAGGAATTAATTTTTTTTGCATGCAGTTAATGAAAATGAATGAGTAAGGTATTGCACATGGGAGCTAAGGCATTGCATGTGGGAGCGCGGTAAAGTGAATTTTATTGTAAATGGATAAGAAATAAAATATTTATTTGTTAAACTTATTTGAATATTTTTTTTCTCAATAATAGGAGTGCCCAACATTACATATCCTGATTTCTAAAAGATCACTTTCATACGCATTTTCGTTCATTTGGGATGAGGGGAGGGTTCCTGGTCAAATGTTGTCCCCGCCTTTCTCGGGGCAGCCAGTTCTCAGCGCTGATTAAGTTTTCCTTTTCTGAGGGTACTATGACACCTTTTATGAACAAATGTTTTCAAGTTTAATAAAAAATTATGGATATTTCTCTTATACATTACTTTTTTTAGTTTTGTGTTGCATGTTTCTTTCTATAAGAGGTAAAAGTCAGAAGTTTGATGTGTTTGTGTTTTTTGTTATTGTATTTTTTATGGTATCTAGAATGTAATTCTATCCAATATGGTCAGTAGGTATATATGTGACACAACAACATTTATTCTTTTAGTTTTCTGAGCTCACTGAGTTCTCAGTAATCCCTTTAATCTGTTATTTGTTCAGGTGAATGAATGCTTAATGGAGCGTCTGAGCCAAGCTAAAGATCTTCTGCCAGAGAAAACATGCACCAAACCACCAGGTAAATAAATAATTTAATGTGTCAGGTAAAAACCACAGTTAAAGCAAACATGCGTTTTTACTGAATATCCATCAGAAAAATTCACATAGAGAATACACAAGTTGTAGAGAATACGCTTTAGAATAATTTGTAGAGAATATGCTAATATAGTAGTCAAAAAGTAAGGACATGACAGTTTTTTTGGTTTTTTTCCTTTACATAAAAGATTGATTGGTACACAAAATTTCGCATTTATACAGGGTGTTTCAGAACTCCTTACCAATATTTTAGGGCATTGTTCCTGGGTTAAAAACATATCTAAATATCATATTTAAACTGTCCGGAAGTCTTAAGTTACTCACACAGCCGCCATTTTGTTTTTTACACATAATAATTTTTATTTCCGTAACGGATGGTTGTATTCAGATCATATTTGGTATAAATCTTTATCATACCAATGTACATTTCCAAGAAAAAAATTAATTTTTTCCATTGTATACTTTCAAAATGGCGGCCATTTTAACTTTTCAAACTCAAATATCTCAAAATCGGCAAATTTTATAAAAATTGTACAAGACACAAAAAAGTTGCCAAATTAAATTCCCTAACCAATGATGCCAAGTTTGTAAGGATTTGACAACAAATAACGGAGTTATCGCGATTTTTCTTCATAAAAACATGGATTTTGCATTGAATTTAATGCAAATAAGGCCATTTTAACAGCAAAATCAATGTTTTTATGAAGAAAAATCGCGATAACTCCGTTATTTGTTGTCAAATCCTTACAAACTTGGCATCATTGGTTAGGGAATTTAATTTGGCAACTTTTTTGTGTCTTGTACAATTTTTATAAAATTTGCCGATTTTGAGATATTTGAGTTTGAAAAGTTAAAATGGCCGCCATTTTGAAAGTATACAATGGAAAAAATTAATTTTTTTCTTGGAAATGTACATTGGTATGATAAAGATTTATACCAAATATGATCTGAATACAACTATCCGTTACAGAAATAAAAATGATTATGTGTAAAAAACAAAATGGCGGCTGTGTGAGTAACTTAAGATTTCCGGACAATTTAAATATGATATTTAGATATGTTTTTAACCCAGGAACAATGCCCTAAAATATTGGTAGGGAGTTCTGAAACACCCTGTATATAGAGATTTTTTCTATGAATTCAGGTTCATGAGAGAACACTACTGGAGGAAGGTGACTTATATTGTTTAATGTTAGATCAAAATATTTTAAAATTTTTGGCTTCATAACCCTATGAGTATTCTGCCCAAGAAAATAAGGTTTGCAATGAGAATTTTTTGCTTTTTTCGTCTTTGTAAGTGTGCACAAAAATTATACATCCCGTTGTGAATGGATGGATTTAAAACTGTAGCAACTTATTTTAAAGAAAATTATTCCTAATTTGTTTGACCTAAGTTTCAGATTGCCAAGAGAAGTTGTCAGACAAATCTTCCCCAACACAGGCAGCCTCCCCTGATCTTGAACAACTCTGCAAGGAGGTTAGTTGTTTAAGACATATCTTCTTTCAAGTCAAAAGTAATGTTATGTCTTACTGTGTAAATTGTATACGATGACTGACTGCGTAGTAATTGTATATTGTATCTACTCAGAAAATAAATGACTATGACTATGACTGCAAGAGTCAAAAAGACATGACGATTATTTCTTAAATTACATTTCAAAATAGTAATGATTTATTTGACAAGGAACATCAGGCTTTAAGCCTGGAAATCTGTTACCACTGCAGGCATAAACTTGGTATGATTTTGTAGGTTTGGCCCGCGATGGCTGTTATCGGGGGGTTGGACCGTGGCCTGCGAGTGGGAGGCCTCTGTGTGGAGAAGGCTTCGGGCCGCCGAGCCTCGGTCCTGGGCACTCTCAAGCGAGGGCTCTCGTCAGTCAAGCTCCTGTGGGACGATGGCGATGGCGAAATTAGGTAAATCCAACCTGACCAAAACCAACTTGCATTATTCATTATGCAATCAAACTTATATCTTGTAAATTTTAAAATCTTGAATATTATTTATTATTAACTAAATTGTTATTTTCTGCCATGAAATATTTTATATTTCTATTTATTTTATTATTTGGTTTAAAAGAACTATACAACCTGATAACTACATTTCAGTACTGGCATCAATGTAATATTGATCCTTGAACTTTCCATTTAGATTTATTTAATTTTATTATTACAAACCAAATAAACCTGACTGTTTGAATGTCAATATTGTGGACATGTGTTGTTTGTTGCAGTGACGCACTGTTGAGTGGTCTGGAGGCGTGCGAACCATTTCCCTTCGCTACGAGCAAGCTCGGTCCTGTGTCAGCCGACATCTGGCTGAGCATCATCAAGCTTACTGGGCTCACTGGCGATGTAAGGAATAAATCATAATAAACCACACTTTTTACATTGGGCCAATGTTTGGGAAAAGTAAAACATTAAAAAAATAGCTATTATTTTAACAAAATATTAAAGTAACCTTATTTTTCATAATTTGCATAATACTAACCGACAAATGTATATTTTTAACAATGAACAATGCAGCTGGTCCCTTTCCCAAAGTTTATCTCCGAAAAATAAAAAGTTAATTTTACCTTACACCCAGCCAAACAAACAGTTGCGTCACTCTACCTTTTTCTATTCTACTTTGAACATGTTTTTACTTCACCGTTTTTTACAGAAACTAAGTAAGTATGTAAAATTAAACATATCTCCTGATTAAAATGGTATTAAGTAGTTTCTAGTATACTTGTTTTCGATTGGAAATAAGTATTTATAAACATTGATGTTCAAATAACTATTGACTAGTTGTTTGCCATTAGAGAAACTACTTTGAGCGACTAGTCACTAGTTGTTTGCCTTGGGTTAATATTTTAAATCATTGACATCACGTTCCATCAAAATGGCCCATAAACATACAACACAGTATTAATCACGACACATTAAAATAGCAAAAATTTGACTCAATGCAGTGACGGATATCTGAGAGTGACGATTGATCAAGGTTCTACTGTAAAGTTATAAATTTTTGCATCCCCTATTCTTGACATACCTGTGTATTGGTGTGCAGTTGAAATTCAGTGAGGTGCAGCTGACACCGGGGGAGTGGGAGGCGGTGGCGGCGGCCGGGCCGGAGACCAAGCGTCGACCGTCCACGGTGGCGCAATCAGTGGAGTCTCTCACGCACCAGATGGTGGTCAGTATCATCGGGGAGGTGACGCGCCGTGGCAGCACTGACCACGCGGCCGTCCACGCCGACCCGCAGCCAGATGCCGCCGAGTTTGTGCAACAGTCCATCACCTCCAGGTCAGACATACCAGCATGTTATATGTCAATCTGGTGGAGTCCTGCCAACTTTGCAACTGTTCGTTCCTGATCAATTGAGGGTCTCATTTAGTTTAATCTTAAATTCTAGTTTAAACTAAAGTTGACCGTTTTATATTGAATTAAACCACGTTTAAGTTAAACTTCTGGCAGCCCTTAATTTCATAAAAAGACAACCATTGCATGGTCTGCCCATTTTAACATGATTAATAGGTTCTAGAGTGCAGGATGACTTACAGAGGCAGAACTTACATTTTACCAATGTTTTTGTTTTCCCCTGTTATTGTTTGTTGTAGCATTCATAAATAATAATGTTTTTGTGCCTTCGTTATTTCATTGTTGGAGAACAGAATGAACAAACTGTCCTTTCCGTATAAAGACTGTCAAAGTGGAGTTCCTCTTCATTGTTAAGTACAAGTAACAGAGTTATAAATAACAAGTTTGGATGAAGATTTGTTGTGAGGGATGGGCCACAAATGAACACCCCACTACAGTGGATGGACCACTACAAGCTCCCGACTTGAATCCACTGGGTTTCATCTTTTTGGATTATGTATGTGAAAATAGGCTATCCCGCGAGAAATTCAGGGGTATTATGCACCTATGGTGGATAGTTCAATCGTTTAAGTCTATTTCTACAGCACTGTCTGTTATATTACAGGAGTTAGAAGACATTGATTACCTTATTTAAAAATCCTGGTTGATGCACAGGCCCCTATCAAACTGTTATAAGTAGTAAAAAACCATGCAAAAATTTCCCCTCTTGTCCTGTTGTATATACAATGTGGATGCAACTACTAACACAATATTTTACTTTAGAACAAGGTGTTTATTTTTGGATATAGGACATAATAATAATATGGACTCAAGACCATCACTACACTGCTGTCATGCAGTCAGTACACGGAGCTGCTGCTGTTGGTAACCTGACATTGCAACATTTCTTCTTATCACTACCAGGCTGGCCAATGAGAAGCTGCTGTGGTGTGATGCAGCGGCGGCCGGTGGCCTGCGTGCAGATGTCCGCACTCAAGACCATCACCACACTGCTGTCGTGCAGTCAGTACACGGAGCTGCTGCTGTTGGTAACCTGACATTGCAACATTTCGTCTTATCCCTACCAGGCTGGCCAATGAGAAGCTGCTGTGGTGTGAGGCGGCGGCGGTGCAGGTGGCCTGCGTGCAGATGTCCGCACTCAAGACCATCACCACACTGCTGTCGTGCAGTCAGTACACAGAGCTGCTACTGGTGCCAAACGTCTCCTTCACTCTGGCCACTGAAAAGGACGACCAGGTATGGGCTTTTGACCTTGTAATGAATTAACAGGAAGATTAGACGGTCACTAAATACAGTAGACTCTGGAAGCAATTGGTTCAGACCTTAGCTAAGTACTTCACTTAACTACCTAGAGAAAAAAATGACAGTGGAACCGAAATATGTCAACTATTTCATTGACATTCTATTTCTAACTATTTCTAACTCATTGATGTAACAAAGTTTTTCCTATTTCCCTTGAACCTACCTATCAGTTTAATGTTATTTCTACTTATATATCGAAGGATTAGCCATGATAACCTCAACATTTTAAACTTTTGTAGTGAGGATAGACAACCTAAGAACCTCTGCATATCAAAATTTTGATTACAAAACCAACCTCAACATATCGAAGTTAAAAAGAGAAAAAATAATTGAATTATCTAACTCATCCATTTTCTTTTGCGTTCAACGTGCGCCTCTACAGGGGCCTATTATGCTCATAGCTATTTGTGTTCATAGTGGTGTTCTTGTTTCCCGGTTTGCAGTTAGCTTATTGGTGTTATCCTGGGAACAAAACCCACTTTTGTGACTTGATTAGTGGATTGTTGGCTGTAAATTAAAAAGGTTGCCAGTGAGTAATCAAAACAGAATTGTCGTTTGTCAGTTAAGTAAACACAATGAATATAAAAACGTAAAGAAACTCACATCCCATGTTAAAAATTGGCAAACAATTTTTTTCGCTAGGAGCGCTGTAAACTGAACTTGAGCACTCCAAAAGATAGCGCCAGAGGAATAGTCCGAAACATAGTACGAAAGAGAGGGAGATATTAAATTTCTTATTTAGTATTGCATTGGAAAGCTTTTTTCCAGAAGAATCGTTATTTTAATTCATGAACTCCTTTTATTGTTAAGACTTTGTCGTATGAGCTTTCAAATTTAAATTTTATTCTAATGAAGATATTTCGTTGAATCATATGTTTACAAAATTAAACTAAGTTATAAACGTCATGGTACCCTGCTATTTTCAAATTTGTTTACTTGACTTCCAAAATTAGCACTAAAGTAGGCAGACGGAAAAAGTGTTCCTACATTAATTAATTGTGAGAATTGGTCCAGTAATGGAAATCTGTCATAGGTTATGTCTGATGTGTGAGTGCAGTGTGTGGACGAGAGAAATTCATTGCTGGTGACCATCTGCAACAATGTCCGAATGTAATCTGACTAATAGGTTATTGTCTCGTGCGCGCTCTCATGGTGGAGTGCGCTACTACGTCAACAGAAACTTTCTTAACCATTTCGTCCATAAGATGTGTCCTTCTTTATGTTTTTGTATTCATTTGTAAACAAGGCATTCTGGGCTCTGGTCAGTGAATGGTAGTTAGCAATCCTGACCCCGGATGCAACCCTTAACCATTGTGTTAGTGTTGTGCCATTTGATACAAAAGTTATGGTTATAAGTGTCATGAACTTGTGTATTACAGTAGTGTGAAGGGTACTGGGTACGATGATCAGTTTATAACAAAAACTCTATGGAAGGTTTTATATACAACTTGCAATGTTACTGAGAACTGTTATTCTGCTATGCAATGGCAAAATATAAATTATCTAACCACAGTAAACACGTATTTATTCCTCAATTGCTAGGCCTATTGGAAATAGACAATGTGTGGTCATCGTGAACCTCTGTATATCGAAGACATAAAAAAAAATCACCTGGATATAATAAACCTCGGTATATCGATAATCTTGGTATCGCAAAGTTTTCACATTCCCCTTCAGTTTCGATGTATTGAGTTTCAACTGTATGTTTAAATCGTTAAACGAAACAAAAAAGTTTAGTTTTCCATTACGCTACGCAGAGGTTACCTCGATACTTACAAAAAGCTTCTGTTCTGCACCCTGAGCTTCAAGTTATTTTTCATATGACCTTAGAGGAATTGCATAATGCAAGGTTTTACCTGGTTACACTTAAAGTAACCAGGCTGTCTGGTATCTGGCTGTCGATTTTTTTTCCAGAGTGCAGAGGTAGCTTCCGCATTGCGCCCGATCATTTTACATTACAAAATTGTTTTTATTGTTTATGTATATTTTTTTTATTAGCCTTCAAACCACACTAGATGTATTATTATTTCTTAATTGATATCATAGAATGCTTTTTTCCACACTTGTCTAGAAAAAAATAATCTATTTTTCTTAATAAACTGGCGTGAATTAAAAAAAATAATTGCTTTATAAGGATAGTGGTGAAGGTAGATCACTGACGTAATAAATTCAATTTAAAAATTATTCAAACACAGAGTTTACCTTTTTACAATACATAATACATATTTTTTGTTATTTTGAAATAAGCCCTATATAATTTAATTTCTACATATATTTATATATATATATATATATATATATATATATATATATATATATATATATGTAAGAAAATTAATGAATGGTGTTTTTTTACTACTGTGGACGTCAAAGTGAAAAGTAACATGGTCCTAGGCATAGGTATTACTTGCTACTACCTTTTTGATAAGATTCAGAAAACTCATGTTGAACATGAATAACAACTCAGATATTTAAGAGTCATATTGGTTTTTGCCCCTGAGCTGGTAAGACTAATTATAATGGTTTTAAGTTACCTTCATCTACCTACAGCTCCAATCCAGTTGTTCTTTTACAACGTCAGCTTTCAACGCACCTGTGTCATGGTCACATAGTGGTCAATTTGTTAAAATCAAGCATTGACGTCTTCATGACAATAGAACTGTTTAACCATGATGCAATGATGCAGACCACAATGCAAGTGCATCAAAACCTGAGGTTGTAAAAGAACAACTAGATTCGAGCTGTAGATGAAGGTAACTTAAAACCATTATAATTTAAGAATAAATTGGATGCAATGTTTCTAGGCCCTAAATGTCCTATCAAACATTTTTTCTTTACTACAATCACAGTAAATTAAAAGTACCAAATTTTAATCCATGCAAATTTGGATTTGTAATTTTAGAACTACCTTGATTCTATAGGTACTGTAGAAATAGTTGCAAGTCAAACAATAAAGAGCACATGGAAGGCAGTTCCTAGAATCCAGAAAATTTTACTTATATTAAGCGACAATTACTTGCTAAATTAGTCTTTGATGTAACTTGGTAAGTTGAGAACTTAATTAAAAATCACAACAAGTTCGGGTACAAATGCAATAAAAGTATAGATACCTGTATCTCCTCTGGTATAGCCACCGATTTCTTGAGTTCTTGCTTCTAATTAGTTGGTTGAATTATTCCATGGTCCTGAGATATTCACTTAACACTTAATTCAATTGTTTAATGACTCCTGAATACAAACTGAAACTAAAGTGCACACTGTGTAGATTTCGTAATGAAATCATAAATTTTAATTCTTTAAAGTTAGCCAATTTAAATGAAGATTAGTTAAAACCTTACAAATATTATATTCAATAAAATACTTATAAACTATTCCAATAGTGTTAGGTCAGTTTCAGTGTTACCTTTTTAGTACTAAAATAGCAATGTTAGAAAGTTTGCTTGGTTATTGTTACCTGGTTGATAAAATCTTACTGCTAGTTCACACGTGGTCCAATCGGTTTCCGCATCCGTCATCTTACTGCTAGTTCACACTTGGTCCAATTGGTTTCCGCATCCGTCATCTTACTGCTAGTTCACACTTGGTCCAATCGGTTTCCGCATCCGTCATCTTACTGCTAGTTCACACTTGGTCCAATCGGTTTCCGCATCCGTCATCTTACTGCTAGTTCACACTTGGTCCAATCGGTTTCTGCATCCGTCATCTTACTGCTAGTTCACACTTGGTCCAATCGGTTTCCGCATCCGTCATCTTACTGCTAGCTCACACTTGGTCCAATTGGTTTCCGAATCCGTCATCTTACTGCTAGTTCACACTTGGTCCAACCGGTTTCCGCATCCGTCATCTTACTGCTAGTTCACACTTGGTCCAATTGGTTTCCGCATCCGTCATCTTACTGCTAGTTCACACTTGGTCCAATCGGTTTCCGCATCCGTCATCTTACTGCTAGTTCACACTTGGTCCAATTGGTTTCCGCATCCGTCATCTTACTGCTAGTTCACACGTGGTCCAATCGGTTTCCGCATCCGTCATCTTACTGCTAGTTCACACTCTGTACAATCGGTTTCCACATCCGTCATCTTACTGCTAATTTACAATTGGTCCAATCGGTTTCCGCATCCGTCATCTTACTGCTAGTTCACACTTGGTCCAATCGGTTTCCGCATCCGTCATCTTACTGCTAGTTCACACTTGGTCCAATCGGTTTCCGCATCCGTCATTCCACATCCGTCATCTTACTGCTATTTCACACTTAATCCAATCGTTTCCACATCCGTCATCTTACTGCTAGTTCATACTTAGTCACATCAGTTGCTCTACTCTGAAAGTACCATCATTACTTTGTTATCCCTTTTTCTTATGAATTGCACTTTTAAATGCGTTTAAAACACATTCCGTGTACTGTTTATTTTAAGTATTTTTTGTAACCATTACATTATGTTTCAACTATACAGGGTGTCCAGCTTCGACCATCCGAAACTTTACCATGTTGTTTAGCAAGCCAAAATAAACAAAAAAGTTGATATAAACATATGTCCTAAAATGCTTCGTTAACCCGCTAGCCGCCATTTTGTTTTTTACACTTAATAATTTTTATTTCCATAACAGATAAATGGATTGAGTTCATATTTGGCATAGACCTTTACTACAATAATGGTTATTAAAAGAAAAAAATTATTTTTTCCCGTCACATATTTTCAAAATGGCGGCCATTTTAAATTTTTAATCTCAAATATCTCAAAAACGGTAAATTTTATCATAACTTTACAAGACACAAAAAAGCTGCAAAATTAAATTATCTAACCAATAATACCAAGTTTTTAATGATCTGACAACGATTAATTAAGTTATTGAAATTTTTGTGTATACAATCATTGATTTTCCATTATAATGCCTGCAAATTTAGGTTAAATTAGAAGAAAGATCTCAATAACTTAATTAATTGTTGTCAGATCATTACAAACTTGGTATTATTGGTTAGATAATTTAATTTTGCAGCTTTTTTGTGTCTTGTAAAATTTAGATAGAATTTACCGTTTTTGAGATATTTGAGGTTAAAAATTTTAAATGGCCGCCATTTTAAAAATATGTGACGGAAAAAAATAATATTTTTTCTTTTAATAACCATTGTTGTAGTAAAGGTATATGCCAAATATGAACCCAATCCATTCATCTGTTATGTAAATAAAAATTGTTAATTGTTAAAAACAAAATGGCGGCTAGCGGGTTAACGAAGTCAAGTCAAATAATCTTTATTCATATAATACATACAGAATGTACATTGAATAAGCGTCATGATTACAAACTAAAACTAAAAATCTTATGCTAAAAATATATACATTTGAAGAAGAATGAAATAAAAATTTAATTGTTTTAATTGTTAGAGGAGGTGGAAAAATATTCGTCAAGGGAGTAAAAAGCTTTCTCTGTTAAAAAGCATTTTAAAATTTTTTTTAATCTACGTACATTATTTTCATCTTTTATGACTGATGGCAAGTGTCTTAAAAATTTTAGTCCTATGTATGAGGGTTTTTTCTCAAAAAATGTTAATTTGTGTTTGGTTTTGGTGATGAATTTTTTGTGTCTGGTGTTATATGGGTGGCTATCAAGGAATTTCTAGAAGATTTTTGGCAATAATAACTGTATCAAAGATATATTGACTGTAAACAGTAAGAATTTTTAATTCTTTGAATTTATCTTTCGCAGATTCAAGGTAGCCTAATTTCATGATTATTCTAATAGCCTTTTTTTGTAATTTTAAAATCTGGTCCATATTTTTTGTTGTTGTTGATATATAGACACAAACCATAGGCCTGATGAGAATGGATATTAGCAAAGTATATATCTTTTAAAGTTTTTTGATTACAAAAGAAAGACATTCTATAAAGTGAATAGATTCCTGAATTTAATTTGGATAACAATTTTCCTACGTGGTTATTCCAGGTCAAATTTTGATCAATGGTTAGACCCAGAAACTGTGTGGAACTTTTATTCTCAATTCTCTGTTCATTGTAAATAATGATTGGCTCAGTTATCAGTTTATTTTGACGTGTTTTGAAAATTATAAAATTAGTTTTGTTTGCATTGAGTTTTAATTTGTTTTCTTCCAAAAAACTTCCAATATTTTCTAGTTCAACAAAGCTCATGATTTCAACTTGTTGAGGTGTATCAGCCGACATTTTAAGATTTGTGTCATCGGCATATAAGACTAGATTATTTCGAGGTACATTGGTTAGAGAGTTGCCCACATCATTAATATAGCACAAAAATAACAGAGGGCCTAAAATAGATCCCTGGGGTACACCACATTTAATATATTCTATGTTTGAGGAAAATTTTATGATTTTGTTATCAGGCATTATTTGGGTAATTTCTACAAATTGACAACGATCAAAAAGGTAAGACCGAAACCATTTTATGGAGGTTTTTGACACTCCTAAAGTGAGCAGTTTGTTTATCAATTTTGAATGATTAACACTGTCAAAAGCTTTTGACAGATCCATAAAAATTCCTGTGGTGTATTCCCCTTTATCTACTGATTTAATTATAGATTCGATGAAAGATATTGCAGCAGTGGTCACAGATTTTCCAGGTCTGAATCCATGCTGATAATCATTTAAAAGATTATAGTCCTCTAAGAATTTTAAAAACTGATTGTTAACTATTTTCTCATAGATTTTTGATATTGCTGGGAGAATAGAAATGGGTCTGTAGTTTGACACAGTTTCTAGGTCATCTTTTTTGTGAATAGGAATGATTTTAGATTTTTTTAATTGGTTGGGGAACAGTCCAGTCACAAAAGATGAATTTATTAAGTGACTTAAAATATGACTTAGGGATTCTTTTACATGTTTAATAACCTTAATGGGGATATCGTCGTACCCGGTAGAATGTTTGTTCTTTAAGGAGCCAATTACACTTTCCACCTCCCCTGCATCCACAAATTTAAAACTAAAACTAGGACTGATATGTTCAGCATTTTCATTATTAAAATAGCTTACATTCTCTACATTGGATTCACTACACACATCAACAAAATATCTATTGAAAATATTAGCTATAGTTACAGTGTCCCCTATTCTACAATTTCCTTCCATTAATTGGATATTTTTATTTTTTACTTTATTCTCCTTCCCAACCTCTGAATTTACGATCTGCCATACCGTTTTCTGTATATTTTCAGATTTTTAAATTCTATTTTCAAAATGATCTGTTTTAGCTTTTATTAATTTTGCCTTATAATCCCGATTTTTTTGTTTTAAGACTTGTTTTAGATTAAGATTTTTATTTTCTCGACTTTTTAAAGCTAACTGTAATAACTCCTTTTTTTCATTTTTTAAGTCATCCGAAATCCAATTATTTTTGCATTTTTTTCCAGTCACCGTGGTCTGAGGGAAAGCTGTGTCAAAGTAAAATTTAAAAGTGTTGTAAAACTCTGTATATTTTTGATCTACTGGAGCCATGTAAATGTTACTCCAGAATTCATCATCCAGAAATTTTTTAAATAGGTTCATGTTTTCAGAGGAAAATTTTCTTGCTGTTCGTTTGAATGGTTTTTGTTTTTTTATTTTACCATTTAGATTTTCAATGAGAAGCAACTGTCCATCGTGATCAGAAAGAAATGTTACTATTCCCTCAACTATTAGTGTGCAATCATGGAAGTTTTTAACAAGAAAATTATCAATTGCTGATTGTGAGTCCTCAGTTATCCTGGTTGGGAAGTCCACAAGATATTTCATTATGACTTTTTAACATACATTTTAACGACTTATGCTCCTGGTAATTTTTTAGGACATTAATATTTATATCCCCCCCAGAACTATGTTGATAAATTTTTTTGAAAAATAGTCAATCAGTAAACTTAATCTATCCAAAAATATTTCACAGTCAGAGTTTGGTGACCGATATATTCCTACAACTAACATTTTAAAATCATTGAATATATAGCTACAGGCACTGTACTCAAATTGTTTTTCTTGAAGTATCAAGCTAGACAGATGTTTTGGTACTTCTACCCGCTTCCAGTTTAAACCTTTTCGGCTGAAAACTATTACACCACCTTTGGGACTATTTTCTCTGCAATAAAAGCTGTTTATGTCATACTCTGGAATATTAAGTCTTTCGACATCATGATTTTTCATGTCATGCTCTGACAATATGATAATATGAGGTCTTAGATCATCTAAGGTGATAAGTAAAGGTTCAATTCTTGAGGATAAATGCTGTATGTTTTGATGGAATATTTTAAGACAATTTTTTTCTTTTGGTTTTTTTATATGTATTTTATTTTCAGTAAGTTCAAAATTGAAACGGGTGTCTGGTTGTGCTAAGTTATGTTGTTTTGTTTTGGGGTGATTAGTAACTAATTGCCCTGTGGCTTGTGTAGTGTGTTTTGTGTGGGTTTGTGTGTTTACATTCTCTACGGAGTTATACAAACATTTACTTACTAAACTTGATTCACTAGCACCGGGGCTTCCAACAAAAAATGAGACACTATTGGATTAACATTTTCACTTGACACTGCACAATCGGCGAGATATTTTCCTGGGGTCACGGTTCCTCTTCTCCAGCTGTTATTTGGAGTTGAGTGCGATGATGCCAGTGGAGGAAAGTCTGACATAGACATGGGGCTTGGGGTCAGGACACTATTCTCTGACATATTTTCCTTCCAGACCAAATAAGCAGCACTGATGTTGTTGGGAGTACCAACATTGTTTGCAGCACTGGTGGTGTTGAAGGCAGTGCTGGTGATGTTGGTGATGGTACTTGTGGTGTCAGAGGCACGGGTAGCACTGGTGGTGTTGGTGGCAGCTCTGGTGGTGTCGGCGGCAGCACAGGTGTTGTTGGAGGCAGCAATGGTTATGTTGGCGACAGCACTGGTGGTGTTGGCAGCTGCACTGGTGGTGTTGGTGGTAATATTATTCAGACAATCAGCAGATTGAATACTATTATTATCACAACCCTTGGAAACAAATGATTCACTCACACTGCTCTGCTTTTTTGTTACACTTTCACAGACTTGCGTGGTCACTGCAGTTGTTGTGTCGCTGTGGGTGGTATCTGGGGCAGGGGACGCCGGTGGACTGGATGTAGTGCTCGAACAGTGTTGTAGTGGCAAATTTTCCAATGTGGGAACGCTTAATATATTTGTCAAATTTTCTGAAAATTAAGATAAAATTTCCCTGAATGCGTACGATAGCAATAGCTTTGCGTATTAGGATATGTATTTTAAGCTAACTGAATTTCCTGAGGATTCGAGAAACTATTTAATAATTTACATGATTTTGAGAAAAGCAAAATAAAAAACCAGCATATCCAAATCTATGATATATTTTGATATATACCTTTCTTTATATTTTATACTTAACTAACTTTATTATTTCACAAAAGAAGGTTGTTTTAGAAAAGGTTATTAATTTATTTATTAACTACTTTTATTTTTAACCCCCTAAATAAATAGCAACATAAATATACTGTAATCTAATTTTTAAATGACATATTCTATACAAGTATAAAACCTGAGAACTAAAATAAATAAAATCCATAAAACAGAGGAAAAACAGAATAATTAATTACAATGAAAGTTCATTGACAGATTGACAAAATCATGTTTACAAGTAGTCGGCAAATGTAGATGTGGAAGTGTTGTGGAGGGACGGGAGAGTGATGTCCGCCACCGTATACCGTACTCTGGGCACAATACAAAGTTCAAGCGAGAGTAACGTTATCTTTGGAAACAGATACAGAGTAAAATTGTGTCTACCAAAGTATTGCATTTTATTATTGGCATAGAAATATTTGTAAATATATTTATACTGTTAAATTAATATTTGTATTTAGAAACATATTAAGCTATTTTTCCGGATTTTCTCTGAACGGGGCACTGGGATTTTCCCGGGTTCTTGAAAACCAGTGTGGGAACGCCGTTCCCACGCGTTCCCGCACCACTACACCACTGTGCTCGAAGTGTTCAAGGTAGCTTGGACCATGGGATGCTGCGATTCGAACCCTCTGATTTCTCCACAGAGCTTCTTTACAAATCCCTGTTGAGATAGCCCATTTCTGAGCACTCGTGTAGAAATTTGGTTGTATGTTACAATCATAACGTTTGCCCCTGTTGTGTGATGAAAATTCACCAGGTTGGTGATCAGCCGGTGAGGGTCCACCAAGTCACGAACGCAGCCCATGGGCGAGCATACAAGAGTTTTCAGACTTTTTGCCTTGAAATGTTCTGCAAGTTGTGAAAAGGCTTCGGAAGCATTTTAGGACATATGTTATATCAACTTTTTTGTTTATTTTGGCTTGCTGAACAACATGAGAAAGTTTCCGACAGTCGAAGCTGGACACCCTGTATTTTTTACAGCTTAAATTGTTACATACTTAAATTAGTTTAATAATTAATACTGGATAAAACTAGTGAATTTACAAGCCATGATAAGAAATAATTTTTCATTATAATGAGGCCTATAATATTCCTTAACATAAAATTACCTTTATCTGTACATAGAAAAAACTCGGGAAAATTAAAAAGATTAATTTTACAATGCTTGTGTTTTATATGCATTTTATACATTTTTATTATGTAACAACACAATTTGAAACTGACCTAACACAGTGGTGTTATGGCAATTTTTGCAGTGGCGGAACGGTACACCTGGCCCAGATTTGAGGTAGGGCCTCCCAACGCACTGCTACCCCCCCCCCCCCCACACTAAACTCACAGAATTGTTTATGTTATGATTTTGAATTGCCCAATTTAGTGTTTTTACTTTTTGAAAAGGTTTTTTAGTTTATTTTGTATGATGTGTGCTAACTTTTAACTTGATTAAAAAGAAATTCAAAGTCGAACTCAAAAACTATTTTTGACAGGCGTAGGCCTACGTAGCCGCAGGAGGCTAGGCCTGTTGTAGAAGCGGCAGATGCCATCATTGAAGCGGTATCGTCAGTGTTAGAATCACTCATGATTACAATTAATTATTTGCAACTAAACTATTTGTGCTTTACACTTGGTTAACTATTTAAATTATATACTTATTTCATAAAACTTCCAGGGCAACTATCATTAAACAAAGACGCGATGTGTGGGCGTCTATAGGCTAGTGTGGGCCTGACTAGACACAGAGCAAGCGTAATAAACAACCCAACAAGAATAGGCAAAGTACACCGAGAAAGTAAACACCACAAAGTACGTTTATACAACATCTTAACCTCTGGAAGAAAAATATATAATAAAGTAAAATAGTTATTTTGAAACCATTGTCCTTATTTTAAAAGCCAATGTGGGTGTTGTAAACAAATTTAAAGATTTAGAATATTTCTAGTTTTTCTGATTTATATAAATTCATATGAACAAACACCTTTTGGACGGTCTTACTCTGTTACTCTGCGCAAAGCGATCGTGTATTATTTCCCAAACGCATTCAGCTAATCTAGGTCACTTTAGGGGTTAAGACGTATCTCTTCAGTCAGTATTCGATACAGTTCTCGTCACTTCTCATCAAACAAGTGCCCTTACTGACGATAGCATCTCTCGCGGCAGGCATTCATATCACTGTAGTTTGATGTAGTTGTTACCAAATAAGAGCTAATGTACTTGATCAGCCGCTATGAGCTCTTTTACCAAAGAGAACATGATTGGTGTTGGACCGCAAATTGTAAACAGTATTCCTATCCGTGGACTCGGCAGTCGGTGAACGCTATATCGTCAGTTAACTTGTAATCTTGTTGCTTGGAAAATTTTTCTTTATTTACAATAAAATTTGTCATAACAAATTTTATTAAATCTCCACTTCCGTCCAAAACCAGTGCTGGAACGCCGTTCCGGCACCATGACACCCATGACCTAACATCATGTGATTGAAATAGTTTTGTTTCTATAATTTTAATAAATAAAATAATTTGTAATCCTAAATGAAATCTATGAGGGGAAACAAGGTTTAGAACATTATGTCAATATTTCTACTATAAATTTATAAATTAAAAAGCCTATATCAATTTGATCCCTTTGCAAGATGGTTAATCATTAAAGCCCATTAAAAATTCATTTTCAACAACATGATACTGTTTTTTAGAAGTAAGGATAACTTATAAATAAATATAAAGCAGAAAAATAAACTTAAAAATGTGAACAGTCTAACTATTAATACTAATAAGAATAAAATAATTTATATAGTTCTCACAACTTGAAGACACAGGCCATCTTGATGGGTGTTAGTTAAAAATAAATAAAAGTTAAAACATTTTGACTCTTCTAAAGTATTGTTTCCTAGCAACAGTTGTAATAACACTTCAAAGAATTAAGTCAGTTAACAATACTAAAAACATGTAGGGGGCTCAGTGCTATGAAAGAACATCCCACAGTATTCCAGCAATACACTTACAGCTTCACATCTAGTTTTTTCAATCTATATATATTATTTTATAGATTATTGCATCTTTTAAATAGCCAAATTTTTATGATGAAGGGAAAACCTTAGTGATTGTTTTATGTGATGATAGTTAAATCCGATGTAGAATATGAACAATTTTAAGTAGTTTTACTTTATATCCATTGATTAGTCTTTAAAAATAAAGAGTTTCTGCAACATATTGTAAATCTTTCGGTAACCGCTGAACGCTATTTTTAAATTGTCCAATTTATGATTAATATGGTTATGCAGCGTGGTTAAACTGAAGAAATAATGTGTGATGCTGATGCTTGTCATTGCTCACATTTTGACTAGTTTTCATAACTTTAAGCAGTACAACTATCTAAATCTGCCATTATTTAAATAACTTTTAGCTTTTACTGTACTCTTTTAACATTTGTGAAAAAAGTCTGCATTAATAAATGATTATTCATGTAATAAATGGTCAAATTATGCAGGTTTCTAAGACTGGATTGTGTTTCTTAGGAAAGAGGAGTATTTATTTATAAACTATTGAACATATAAAATACAGTAAATTGATATTCTTATCTTCACCTATTATGATTGTATCTCTCAAATTCATATTCCCTCATTTGACTGCCTTAGTTTTATTTATTGAATTTGTTTAACTTTTTAATACACGTCATTATCATAATATTATAAACATGTAATAGTAATAACTTGATCATCATACTGCACACTTCACAACTGTTTTCTGGCCTGTAATTAGTCCGCAACATTTTTGTTTATTATTTCAGTGCCTTTATAAAGTGCACTGAAAAAACATCTGATCATTTTTCCGTGTGCTAACCTCAAAAGTTATGTTTGTCTTAAACAAAAACTGTACTGATACAAGACACATACTGAAAGGACAAAGTAAGAAAAAAGCGACTTGCAGACTATACTTTAACTGAAATTAGACTGAATATACTGAAATTTCAGTTATTTCATTTTAAAATTAGTTATTGGAGAGCTTTTGCACACATGGTGGATTTAGCTATTTCCACTGCTTGAAGTTAACAAAAACTGGTTGAAAATTATCAATGGTAAGTATTACACATTATCTATTCAGTTTAACCACGTAGCATAATTTATTATTCTACAACTTGCCAATTTCAAAATAGCGTTTACCGTAATATTTATCGTATGTGCAAATCTCTCTATTGTTTTTAAATGTTTTTTAAGCCTAGTATGATGAAAAAAGTTTGTTCATCACTAATACCTAGTATTTTTTCTATGCTTAGTCAGCTAAATTCTAGCTCTGCTTCGCCTCACTTGTAAAACACGATTGCACACAGAAAAAAGCCACTTTCTGTCCTAGTCCTAGTGATGAGTAGAACTACTATTACTTCATTCCATCCTGAAAATATGCAAACTCCCACCCACTCTTACAATACTCTTACAAACTATTTCTTATTTATAACAATAAGATATCTGAATAAATAATCTTGGTACAATAAACAAGCAATTTTATTCACTTTCGGTGACAAACAAATAAATTCTGATTCGAAAATTTAAGGGACTAACAAACAATGGTTTATACAATTGCTGGGGGGATATTTAAATTAATTGAATAATAAATAGTCTTTAATGTATATGCTCCGGCCTAGCTACAGTGGTAGAAATGATGATTCTGAATCTCAGGGGGTGTTGGATCGTGGGGACATTCTCTTGTAAAATTTCCAATTATTGAATGTAAAATAATAATTCTTGATGCTAATTTAGATTTGTAGTTACTTCGAAATTAAAATTAAAGACTAATCAAAGTCTTTGAAGAGATTAAAATGGATAAGAGATGGTCATTCAGTCTAGGTTCAGTTATAGGCTATCACTATTTGAATGTAAATTGTAATTGAATCTTCTTGAAAATTTGAAAAAGTCTGTTAATTGATAAATTTAGTCTCTTGATAAATTTCTAATTAATTTCATTGGCTTCTAAAGGCACTGGATAAATTTAGTCTATATATGGATGGAGATTACCAATATTTATTTGGTTCTTCACCAATAACCACTTCTTCTTTGGCCAAATGATAAAGGGAATATTATTAGTGGTATTGGCTATTCTTCCTATTGTAAAATTTGGGATTGATTTGACCCAAATACTATTTTATGGGATTATTTTTACACTTGGGATTGAGACCCTGTTTAAAGATGAAGTTAACACAATGAGGCCATAATTGCAAGAGAGAGAAATTGGAGTTGATGCTGAGCAACCATGCAGTGATCATATGTTTATTCTTCAGGTCTTGATTCTTGCTTTGGAAACACATGACACTTCACTGAATTTAATTCACTATTTTGAATCACACACTATATAAAATTAGAATGACCATGTTTATTTAGACTGATGAATTTGGTATGTGTTTGAAGTAGTTTTTGTTAACATTATAAATACAGGGTGTCCAGCTTCCACCTTTACAAATTTTTCCAGGTTATTAAGCATGCAAAAACAAACAGAAAAATCATATAAACATATGTCCACAAATGCTTCGTTAAGCCGCTAGCCGCCATTTTGTTTTTTACACTTAAGAATTTTTATTTCCGTAACGGGTTGTTGTTGTATGGAGTTCATATTTGGCATGTACCTTAATCACACCAATGCTCATTTTTAGAAAAAATATTATTTTTTTCCGATGAATATTTTCAAAATGGCGGCCATTTTAAATTTTTAAACTTAAATATCTCAAAAACCGTAAATTTTATAAAAATGTCACAAGACACAAAAAAGTTGAAAAATTAAATTATCTAAACAGTAACACCAAGTTTGTAAGGATCCGACAACAAATAAGGGAGTTATTGTGCTTTTCCTGTACAAAAACACTGATTTTGCACTATGATTAATGCCAATTTAGGTTATTTTAAGAGAAAAATCTCATTAACTCCGTTATTTGTTGTCGGATCCTTACAAACTTGGTATCTCTGTTTAGATAATTTAATTTGTCAACTTTTTTGTGTCTAGTAAAATTTTTATAAAATTTACGGTTTTTGAGATATTTGAGTTTAAAAATTTAAAATGGCCGCCATTTTGAATCTATACATCAGAAAAAAATAATATTTTTTCTAAAAATGACCATTGGTGTGATTAAGGTACATGCCAAATATGAGCTCCATACAACAACCCGTTACGGAAATAAAAATTCTTAAGTGTAAAAAACAAAATGGCGGCTAGCGGCTTAACGAAGCATTTGTGGACATATGTTTATATGATTTTTCTGTTTGTTTTTGCATGCTTAATAACCTGGAAAAGTTTGTAAAGGTGGAAGCTGGACACCCTGTATATTAAATTAGGCTATGTTTAAAATAAATGCACTTGCAGTAAGTATAAGTTAGCTTCCAAAGATTTATCAACCATGGAAAAATGGTTCAGCAATAATGGCCTCCATTTAAACTGTTCCAAAACGCATATCCTTCATATTCACAATCCACAATTGAACACAGGAAAAGTCACTCTTAAATTAGACTCAGGAGAACAAATTCAATCAGTAGGAAGTACAAAATTTCTAGGTTTAAATATTAGTGAACATTTGAAGTGGTCCGATCATCAACATCAACTAAATTCCTCCTTATCCAAAGCTTTGTTTGCACTGAGAGTTGTGTTCAAAACTACAGGTCTTAGTGCAGCTCTCATGGTTTACCATTCATATTTCTTGTCCAAGGCTTGCTATGGCATCATCTCTTTTGGTAGTTCACCAATTATCAATAACATTTTCATCCTCCAAAAACGAGCTGTTAGGATTTTGACGCAAATCAGACCCCGCTCATCTTGTCGCCCTCACTTCATCAGGATGAATCTTCTAACAATCCATGCTGTCTATATATATCACCTATGTATATTTGTAAAAAATAATCATTCATTGTTTTTGTCAGGAAATCATACCCATCACTACAACACACGTCATAGAGAATCTCTTCAATTTCCTGTTCACAGAACAGCTCTGTATGAAAAATTGCCATTGTACATGGTATTATATCCCAAAATTATCATTTGACTATTAACATATGTTTTATTCAATTATTTTGTTGTGTTGTTGTTTTTCTCTATGTTTACTTTTTGTTCAGAATAAAGAGCTTACCAGTTTATAACCTTAAATGATTTATTTAATCAATTCAATCAATTCAAGACATAACAAATTGTGGCGACGAAGAGAAAGAATGACTAATCATCTACGTTTTAATTGTATACTACAGTAAGTCCAGGTGAAACATCCTTTCTTGTTGAATTGTTGTAAAAGATTTTGCTTTCACAGTGCTAACTTGTTAAAATTTTTCTTTGATTTTCAATTTCAATTACTTAAACAATGGATGCAACACAATTTCAAGCCTTACTAGAAGCTTTTAATGATCAACAAAATGTTTTGATAGATACAATATCAAACAAATTAGTTCCAACAGCTCAACTAAATACCCACCGAGCTTTCATTCCTGTCTTTGAGCAATTTGATTCTTCTAAGGAAAATTTTAAAATGTACAGGGCTAGATTTGAAAACTATTTAGTATTAAAGGGCATGTTTGAAGATAAAAGACTTTGTGCCCAAATGTTATTAAATTCAATTGGTTCAACATACTATCAACTGATTGCATCGCTAGTTGCACCCAGTGTTCCTACTGACAAGACTTATGGTGAGCTACTAGACATTTTTGAAAAACACCTGTGTCCTAAACAAAATGTTTTGGTTGCTCAACATAGGTTTTTGTCTATGTACCAGAAAGAAACTCAATCAATTGCGGACTATGTGGCTGATTTGCGCCGCGATTTAATCGATTGCCAGTACGTGTGTCCAGTAGAAACCTGTACATCTAGTATTGCTGACGTATTTCTCCGAGCTCAATTTATCCGTGGACTTCGGGACGACTCGATACGGGAAAAGCTTTTGCAATCCAAAAAAGTCACATTCGAAGAAATCCTCGATAGAGCACTAACTCTCGAAGCAAACAAAAATGACAGCCGCGCGTTTTTAAACCGTCCTTCATCTGTAAATGCCGCAGAAAATACCTTTTCTACATCATTGGATGATAAAAGTGTGGATAAAATCCACCACAGGATTCGATCATCTGCTCGTTCATCCAACAATCGTTCGAATTCATCATCAAATAAACCTCCTGGCCAAACTCAAAGTTACCAGAATTATCGTTCAAAGTCAGGTACTAGAGTAAACTTCCAGCAATTAGGTATTGACAACAAATGTCTCCGTTGTGGAGTTTCAAATCATACAAGTAGGAGTTGTTATACGGAACCTTCTAAACTCCATTGCACCTCTTGCGGGAAATCTGGTCACGTAGCCTCTGTATGCATCACAACTCTATTAAAACAATCATCGTCGAACCACGATTTACAAACTCAAACAACGAATTTCATTGAAATAACTTCTCTTGCAGATTTACATTCTGTCAATAAAACCATAGATATTTTTGAAAAATCCAGCCCTTCTGATTCTGAGAAATATTTTGTTGATGTCCTTCTTGAAGGTCAACCACAAACCTTCGAAGTAGACTCTGGTGCAGGGCTCACGCTCCTTCCTGAACATGATTTCAATAAATTGAATATGAATCATATTCAACCCCTTAAACCGACTCACGTTCAGTTCCGTTCGTACACATCGGGCGTTTTCAAGCCTTTAGGAGTTGTTGAAGTCACCGTTGAGTACAAGGGATCAAAGTCAAGAGAACTCTTATTTGTTGTTCCATCCCAGTATTCCCCACTTTTAGGTAGGACATGGATTCGACATCTTAAGATCAGACTTGAGGATATAGACCATAAACCAAGTTCAACTAATATCAATTCAGTGGATATTGTCTCAGATATACTACACCAATTCGATGACATATTCCAACCTACGATTGGATGTGTACCAGGTTTTACATGCTCTCTCGATCTCCGTCCTAACTCTAAACCGGTTTTCATCAAGGAACGCCCTGTCCCGTATGCCTTATTGGACAAAGTAAATGCCGAGCTCGATAATCTTGAAAGGTCGGGTATCATTTCAAAAGTTGAAACTAGCGACTGGGGTTCACCGCTCGTTATAATACCTAAGCCAGATGGCTCTCTGCGCTTATGCGTTGATTACAAAGTTGCTGTAAACAAACAACTCAAGTCGGCACATTATCCGATCAGGAAAGTTGATGACATCCTCAACAATCTCCGGAACTCAGCATATTTCTGTCATCTAGACATTTTTAAGGCTTACTTACATATAAATGTATGTGACCAAAGCAAAGCTATTCAGACAATGTCTACACACCGTGGTACTTACCTCGTCAACCGTTTATCATTTGGTATCAAGACAGCGCCCAGTGAATTCAACAGGATTCTAGATCAAATTCTATCTAATCTAGTGGGGGTCATGTCTTACTTTGACGACATAATCGTCCATGGTCCAAATTTCGATGAATGCAAACGTCGACTAATTGCTTGTCTTGAGCGACTCAAGAAATATGATTTGCATTTGAATAAGTCAAAATGTGTTTTCTTCAAGACCGAAGTTCAGTATTTGGGCTACAGTGTGAGTCATAACAAGATATCAAAGTCTCCTGGGAAAGTTGAAGCTATTCTTAAGCTTCCTGAACCTACTAACCCAGATGAGCTCCATCGTTTCCTAGGAATGGTCAGCTACTATTCAAGGTTTATTCCTAACCTATCTACAATTACTTACCCCCTGCGTCAATTGCTCAACAAAGATAGCGAATGGATTTGGTCAGTGAAGTGTCGCAAAGCTTTCCAACAACTTAAAGATGAGATAATGAGCGATAGAGTTCTCATGCCGTTTGATCCATCTCTTCCAGTTACATTAGCTTGTGACGCCAGTCCCACAGGCATAGCTGGGGTTCTCTCGCACATAGTCGATAATGCTGAAAAGCCTGTCACGTTTATTTCAAGGTCCTTGACCCATGCTGAAAGGAATTATTCACAACTGGATAGAGAAGCTCTGGCAATCGTTTTTTGTGTTTCGAGGCTACACATGTACCTATATGGCCGACCCTTCACTTTGATTACAGACAATCAACCTCTAACGAGAATTTTTCACCCTGACTCCAACCTTCCGTCTTTCACTTCAGCTCGACTCCTTAGATATGCTACGTTCCTCCAGGATTTTGATTATAAAGTGGATCATCGAAAGGCTGAACATCATGCCCACGTTGACTGCATCTCTCGAGCTACTTGTGATGAATTTAAATCTGATGCCTCAGTAGAGTCAACTCTGAGCCTTGAAGTTCAGACATTGGAAGACCAGACAATAAGCAATATTTCTACAGATTCAATCACTAGTTCTACAATTGCAGAAGAAACAAAAAAAGATTGCCATCTATCAAACTTATTGCAAGATTTGATCACAGGAAAAATCCGAGACCCTCAGTTTAGCACTTCTAAAGGGATTGTTTTAAAAAACAACCGAGTGTGCATACCAGCATCCTTGCAACAAAGAGTGCTGCAGGAGCTTCATCGCACTCATGTGGGTATTGTGAAGATGAAACAGTTGGCGCGACGACATTGTTACTGGAAGAACATTGACAAGGACATTGAACACATGGTTAGAGCTTGCCGAGAGTGTGCTTTGGTTCAGAAAAGTCCAACAAAAGTTCCACTTCATCAATGGGATGAGCCACGAAATAACTTTGAACGTGTACACATTGATTACGCCGGACCATACCTTAATCATCATTTCCTAGTTTTAGTTGACGCAAAATCAAAATGGGCAGAGGTTCGAATCGTCATCAGAGATGCTCCAACAACAGCGACCACCATTGAGTTACTTTTAGATATTTTCTGTATTCATGGATTTCCTGAAATTATAGTTTCAGATAATGCGTCAATCTTTCAAAGTGAGACTTTCAAAACATTTTGTCAGAATAATGGTATTGTTCAAAAGTTTTCAGCACCAGGCCATCCGGCAACCAACGGCTTAGCTGAGCGTTACATCCAAACTCTTAAATCGAAACTAAGCCGAATGACAAATTCCGGTTCTCTTCACCATAAGGTTCGTGACATAATGTTCAGATACAGAGCAACGCCACTCCAAAACGGCAAAACACCTGCCGAGATGTATCTGAATAGGAACATTCGCTGCCAACTAGATGCATTTAAGCCGCCTTCACCAGAACCGAAGAAAACAGTGTCATTTAAAATACCTCTATCTCGTAAATTCAACGTTGGTGAAACAGTATTGGCACGCTGGTATTCAAATAATAGAGAATCATGGAAGTTGGGAAAGATCGTTCAAGTCTTTGGTAGAGTACACTACCAGGTTCGCCTAGAAAATGGCTATAATTTAAAACGCCATGCCAACCAGCTGAAGAAGACCGAGGTTGTCCTTGGTGATCCACCTCAAACACCAAGTGCCATCCAAGATTCTCAGAAACAAGGATCTGCCACTATCGTACCAGGGGCTAGACAGCCTCTACAGGTACCACCTGCACTTCTACCTATAAGTGATCAACCATCTCAAGCAATTCCCCCGCCTATCCTTGAACCACGAGGGCCTCCAATACAGTCGCCTCCTGAGATGGTCCTTCGTCGGTCAGTTCGTCACCGACATCCTCCAGAATCCTTAAGAGACTATGTGGTTTTTTTGTTCGAGTGAAGATACTATCCAACTGAAGAATTCAATAAGAGGGGGGAGAATATTATATCCCAAAATTATCATTTGACTATTAACATATGTTTTATTCAATTATTTTGTTGTGTTGTTGTTTTTCTCTATGTTTACTTTTTGTTCAGAATAAAGAGCTTACCAGTTTATAACCTTAAATGATTTATTTAATCAATTCAATCAATTCAAGACATAACACATGGGGAGGAGGGTCTACAACCACCTCCCTATTCAAATAAAATCTGAAGAAAAAATGACATCATTTAAGAAAAAGCTCAAGGACCACTTAACAACATTGTGTCCTTACTCTGTTGAGGATTTATTTCGAGAAAATTAATTTTGAATCTTAATTTCAAGGTTGTATTTATTTTGTTTACAAATCATGTTTTTTTTTTTTCTTCCAATGTCATTTAAGTTTTAGGATAAGTTAGATTTAAGACTTCTTTTAATTTGGACGTGTCATATGTTTACTTGTGAAAATCACAACTATGTAAATTCTGTGTGACAAATAAAGAATTTCATTTCATTTCATTTCATTTCATTTCATTTCAAATATTTACTGAGACTAGGCTATCATTATTTTTAGGTGAGTGATGAAATGATTAATATGAATATCTAACATAATTATTAAATTAGGCCTAATTACTATCTATGACGGGTAAGTTAAAAACAATATGTAGGCTATCTGGAATTTGATAATAAATATTTACATGTGGGTTTGGGTTGAATTGTTTATTTATTGGTTTATTTACCAACATAATTTGTGAACTGTTGCAATTAGCTTCTTTCCAAAACATCTGGTCTCAAAAATGCTTGTTTTACTAATGAAAACCTATCATCTACATATTAATAGACAAGCAACTTTTCATCTCCAGTAAAAATGTCCTCGCAAGCGATAAGTGGTAACATCACACTGTAGGACTTTGGCACTCCGGCAGTAGTATTGCAGTAAGTGGAAAAGTTACGCGGCGTTGAAAGATTCCATAGCATCGTTTATAGCTTTTTTATTTTTATAAGCGTTTTTTATAATCGTTTTTATTCAGATTGAAGTAAAACGTCTTCCAACACTACTCTATATATTTTCACTTACACTGTAACTATATACAAGGCGGTAAATATATATGAAAGATGTTATAATGGCGATCAATTTCAACCAGTCACACCGGTCATCACAGGCCCAATCCGAGCACACTCCAATCAAGAAGTTCAGTAAATCAAGAAGTTATTTACTGATTTTATATTTCATCGTAGGGAATTAGATTCTACAAAGTTTTATACATTTACCTCAAATATGTAGATAAATGTCTTCTATATTTTGTTTATGGTTGCCTTTAAAAGTTCAAATTTTTTAAAATCAAAATTTTTAAATGCAAATATTTTTGTGCTAAATTTACTCACATGGCTAAAACCAAAGTATTCATACATCATAACATTCTACTCTTCTTACTGAAACATACAGTAGAGTCCCACAAACCCATACTTCAATAACCCGGCATTCTGAATAACTTGTACTACTGCCAGGACAGTAAAGTGCACTGGTTTCTAGGTGATTAGAGCCATGGCATCAGCCAGAGCACAATGTGGTTCTTCAGTTTTCTTCAAGTGTGTTTTAACATATGAGGTTTAATTTTTTTGTGTTTGTACTATGTACATTATGCAATAAATAAATGTTATTTTCCAGAATAAGGTAAATTATTTGTATTTCTTATGTTTACTCCTCTCCCAATCACTTGGAATATTCAGAAACCCGGATACCGTTCGTCCCACATTTGTCCGGGTTTGCAAGACTACTGTATACTTTCGTTTTAAATATCTACTATAAATTAGAATATTACATGTGACCAACACAAACAGTGCTAACTTGTAGAAACTCAATATGCTCCTCGTCTAGGGTTGAAATACTGTTGAGTCCCAATAAGGCAAATTTTTTCATGTGAAAGTCCGCTTTATCCAAAACCGAAGTTAGGATTAAAAAAAAAAAATCAAGAAAGACCTGAGCTATAACAGTTGTTACAACGAATAAATCTGTGGTTTTGGGAGGAGATTTAACTTGCTTTTCCAAAAATAAACTTGGAGATATTACAAAAGTTTAGTTTTGTTCTACTGAATTCCAGTATTGTTTACTTACGGCTATTGGCTGTCTCACTTATAAGGAGAATACGACAATAAATAGGTGAATTGATGTTATTAATTTGTTTATAAAATGGAACTAAAAATACAACAGTATTTATTTTTTCTAATTATAATTTTACATTTCTTTATATATTTTTAAGTTTATTTCTTAATTGTTGAGTGTGAATTCTTTTAAATTTTATTAGTAAACTCAACGCGACGCGCTGTTTTGCAGGTGGAGGGGGTGGATGCTCGGGAGGCAGCGGCTGGCAAGGAACTTCGGGATCAAGACCAGATTGCTCTGAGGGATGCTCTGCGATATATTATGAGGTTGGTTATCTTTCAATGAAGTAAGGAAAGGTTTCTTGTACAACAATAAATTGTACAACTTATTTCATTTCAATATTTTTAAACATTTTAAAACAATTTTAAACAACTAATATACTAAAACTGTGTACACTAATTGAGTAATGTCTGTAATCAATCAAATTATCATTTATAGACTATTTTTACATCAGTCTCAAATTTTATAATTGATAATTCATAATAGTTTAAACTCTAACATAAACGTATAACGTGTAGGTGTCTGGTGGAGAGAGCCATTGCCTTGTGTGATCTGCCGCAACTAGCCTCGCTGGAGGAGTTGGAACGTGCATTCAGTGTTCTGCATAGCGAGCACACGCGTGCGTTCGCCCATCATAAACACAGGATAGACACACTGGAGGCGCGAGTGCGCGGCCTCAACAACTCACGCCCCTCGGCGCATGATGCCAACCAGGTGAGTTCAACTGTATTCACCTTTGGAGTTCATTAGTTTATTGTCTTTTGTACTTCAAATAAACAGAAAACTGATCGCGTGTCCCAATACAAAATGATTTCAGGAACAAAAAATATTACCTTACAAACACTGTTTAAATCAGTTTTTTTTTCTGTAAATTTATTTTATGTTTATAGTCTAAAACTATGTTACCAAACTTCTCACTGCTGACTGTTTTGTATTTTTACTGGTCTGTATTTTAACTTATTTTATAAACCTAAGAACGATCAGGAGTAATTTCATCAAAAATTTATCAAAATTACTTGATCCCTTTTAATTTTATACATCATTCATGTTGATGGGTCCAGTAGTCTCTGAGAACCTAGCATTTCAACTGTGTGTATACATTGGAATAACATTAGTTTAGATAGATTAATCTTAAAACTATGTGTGAAAAATACTTTGGAATTCTATAAGGTGCAAACATTGATAGTCTAAACACCAATTGAAAACATCGCTTTTTAAACCAAACACCTTGAGCAAACAGATTATTCGGATAATGAGGTTTGTCTGTATAGATTTTTTACCCACTGTAAACTCTCGAAAGTCCAAAAATTGTTTATCTGACACATTCTGTTATCTCACTATGCCTCAAAGGCAACAACCCTCATATGTTTTTTGTACATTTTTTTAATGTTCTTGTAACACATTTTAAAGATTTAAATGGTGTTTTTCATGTTAATTTTACAAATAAACATTTGCTTTAAAATGGTTTGTTGTTTTTAACCCATTTAAACAGTTTTTATCTTGTTTACCCTTTCCTGTAGTACAGCGGTTCCCAAACTGTGCGCCGCGGCGCCCCGGTGCGCCGCGAGCTAGTGCCAGGTGCGCCGCCGTCATCTACCAAAAAGGCCTACTACAAAACTTTGCGATGGCCCTCGATTTTTCCCATTCAAACCCACTTGTCCATCGCCGGCCCGGTAAGCTCCGTCACAAACGGTGCTAAATACAGCAGTTGCAATGGAGAGTTCTTCGGACGATGAGTTGTTTGTGATAGCCGTGGCGTGTGGCCATGAAGAGGAAACATTAAAGAGAAGGAAGCATAAGTTCTGGATTCATGAAATTTTCAAGAGAAGAAAAGAATATGGCGAATTTCACAATTTGTTTGAATATTTGAAGAAAGACGACGTGAAATTATTTTTGTACTTTCTTATGTCACAGAAGAAAGAAGAAGTTGCTTCAGCTACTGGAGTTCCCCGAGAAACACAGTAAATTCCATCAACATTTCATCCGTACTCATTGTACACAGCTTTTACGGCACTGTCGATGTAACCGCAATGAAGGTTGGAAGTCGACTGCAAAATTTGACGGGTCCGCCGGCCGGCGAAAATGCCCCCAAGAGCAATGTTCGCCGCCGGTTACGGACTGTGACGGTACGGAGCCGTGCCGGACGGGTATAGTGGGTTACCGCCCATTTAAATCAATGCAAAGCAATGTTGCCGGGACTCGCCGGTGCCGGACGGTAACGGAGGCCGCCGGGCTAGAGTGGGTTTCCTGCTTTAACTAACTGACCAATCTGTGAGAAATGTTTAAGATCCTGAATTCTGTATTATAGTAACAATCTTTGACCGTTAACTGTTTAAAAGATAAATTTAAAATGTAATTGTAATGTAATACAATGCAAAATGGGTCAATTATTTTAAGTGCGCCGCCAAGCCATGTTTGTACTGAAAGGGAGCCATGGGTTAAAAAAGTTTGGGAACCACTGCTGTAGTAGGTTATGTAGCATTTTTTAAAAGATACCTCTATTAATCTATAATCATCTATAATACAACAAAGGTCATGGTCCCATATGTTTTAAATTATTAAGAGTTTACCGTAGTTTTATTAAATTTTTTGGCCTGGATCCTCATTATAGAGGGGCCGTCCATAAATTACGTCATCGCTTTTTGGCCGTTTTTGGACCCTCCCCCCCCTACAATCATCCTACCATCATAATTTGTCCGACCCCCCCCCCTCTCAGAAAAATTACGTCATTTAAAAAAAAAACTCTGTTTTAAGTCAAAATAATGCTTTTTCTACTTACCTTGGTCTGACGATGAACGCTACCTGATAAACTAAAGACATTGACCAATCAAATCTGAATTTACCTTCAGAAATAAAGCCAAAATGACTTTCTTAATGAAAAAATAAACTTAAATTAACTATAAAACAACGCCTAAAATAGCCTAATGTAGTTTATTAGATAATTATTTTATAATAGTTGAACTGGGTACAAATTTATCATTGTTTTACTGTCAAAATTTGATATGAAACATCATTTTTTAAATGACGTCATTTCAAATCCGACCCCCCCCCTTGCACATCACCCTACCATCATTTTCAATCTCGACCCTCCCCCCCTATTTTCAGATGACGTAATTTATGGACGGCCCCAGAAAAGAATATAACCAAATGAAAGGTGGTTAAATAATTTTAATAATTATGACACGGAAAACTCATCCATGTCTTTTATAAAAATGTACATGATTTTGTTCATCGTTAATGTTTTAATGTCTTATTTCCCTTATGTTTGTGATGCTGCAGGCTCTACGTCAGCAGCACATGATGGCCCAGAGTCAGCCGCATCTCCCATCGTTGTCCCGGATGGCACAGAAGGTGTCACCCATCATCCCTCCCAAGCTGCTGCCGCTGTCGCTCTCACCCATGGTGTCGTTGGGCACACCCCCCCTGGAGAAGACGGGGCCGCCCCCCACCACCCCACGCAGCAACAGCCTCCACCGCTCCCCCTCCCCGCCCCACCCGCTCATCGCGGCGCCCCTCCTCGAGATGGGCTTCTCGCTGAAACACGTCCAGAAGGCAATAAACGCCATCGGAGGCAGCACAGACTTGGCCTCCACCACTGTCAATCAGCTGGCAACCTGGATGATCGAACACCCCTGCATAGAGTCCGACATCATTGAGACCGACCCAGCCAATGTGGAACAGAACCAGGTAAATAACATAGCCAGTGAAGAAAGTTGCTCACTCTTCTCCTTGAGGATTGTGCAAATTGATTTCACAGAATCAATGTAAATTGGCTCAACTCCTATACAAAATGTGATGATAGAATTTTATATTTTGTCGTGTCAAATGTTTTTCAGCAAGTGGACAAAATAAAAATACTTCTATGTATTAGAGCAGTCTCATAAATTCTTTGGTACTTGTATTGATAAAAATCATGCTTCACTTCTATTTAATCCTGTAAAACAATTTTTAATTTATTGTTTTATTTAAACATTTTCTTGAAATAAACATTAAGAACATTATCTTAACGACGAATAATACTTAATAACCTTTTAAAACAGAGCCATGGGTTGACAAACTGAATTAGCCGTCTGCATGACTTAAACAATCATTTGAGAGTGGATATTTCCCTCTAGGCTCAGGCACTTACAATGTGCCTCGGGCCTTTCCTTGAAGTCATAGATATGTCAGGGTCCACATAAATGTAATTTTTGGTCCTTTCATACTGAATAAAATAAATAACTATGAGATACAAACCAAACTTTCTCACAACAATTTGATCTTAAATCATAAGAATATAAATGTAAAACAGGCTTATAACCAAGAATGCATCTTCTTGAAATGATTGTAAATGTACATCGAGGTAATGTTTACAGTCACGACACTCGTATTGCAACTTCATGTATTAGGGTGTCTCCATGTAGTGAATTCTCACTGGCCCTCCTAGCTATTGAAGAGCCAGGTTGGTTTGGGAACGCCTCTTAGATGAATCGACTGTCATGACAACCTCCCAGTTACCTTACTACACCGAGGATCTATAAACGTGCAGTCTGCAACCTGTCAATTTAATTATTGGCAGAAGTGTATTTTGAAAGTTTGTTTGTTATGGTTTGAACTGTTTCAATTATTTTTATTTGATAAATTATTTTAAATAATCCTCTATATAATGATAAAATGTATATTTACAACCATTCTAAGTTAGGTTTTGGTCTCATAAGATCTGACTACAAAATAATAGAAAAACCTTCGGATTATCTGAGACTTTCATTATCTAGGTAGCCTTGGTCCCGGGGACTTCAAATAATTGGGACTGTATTAAAAAAAAACATTGCATTCCTTCTCGTTCATTTATTTTATTGACTGTATTCCTATTAGATCTCCTCATATTGTTCATCATACCTATGTTGATTTTTTAAGGTGCGGTTTAATTTGATGAGGTTAAGCAGCAAACATAAAAAACAATTTTACACAATGAAAACCAATAATTTGAATACTAACTCACTCTCAACGAGGATGTTCTTCTTACTAACTTCTTGTGATATAGGATTACATTTCTCCAAATTTGTAATTAATGGACATTCTGTCAATGATATCCCAGTTACCTGAACATTTCATAACAATTACAATATCAAAAATAATAATTAATAATTTTATCTGTTTTCCAAGTTTTTTCATAAGAGGTTTTTGAAATAAGTGTTTGCTTGGTTAAAATTTTAAAATAACAACCTGAGTTCTAATAATCTGCAGACATTAGCCTGTTTGAGAAAATGCCTGTTAGAAAAGCCCCACCGTAATGTAATTTTCAGTGATCATAATTTATTTATTTATATTTATTTGATTATTTAAATGTTTTATTGATAATAATTAAAATTTACTTTGTATTAATATTCAGTATATTGCCACATGTAAGATGTGTGTTTTTTACAAAAAAATAGTGCGCCTAGTTTGAAAAAACTTCTTAATTTTTTTCCTACAATTATATTCCTTGAATAACCTTTATTCCTGATATTTGTAGGCTATTTAATCATTTCCAATGATGCTAGGGAGGGAGGTACGACCCCAGCCGTCTATATCTGTCGGAGGAGATGGTGGTTGGTCCCATCCGTAGGGGATGTGGCTCTACGCGCCGCCGTGCTTGCTCCGACATCCGCAGTTACCTTGCAGATCGCAGCGATGCCGAGCGGGAGAGAGGAGAGCGGGAGAGGGAAAGAGAGAGAGAGCATGTGCGAGGTGAAGCCGAACCCTTATACCTGCAAAACACACAGAGTCTCTTCGAAATAGCGTCTGTTCAGGGATTCCCTCTGCTTGGGCAGGTGTGTTTCAGTTTATGTTTTATCATGTTTTGTACAAATGCATGGTTCCAATTTAGTTAGGAAACATGATAGCTCTTCTAGGTAAAGGAGTAACACAGTTGATCTTTACCAGACACAGTTTACTGTCATATTCTAAGGAATCTTTATACCAGTATTTTCAAGAGACTAAAAAGTTTAGTGACTTAAATGTTGTTAACTGTTAGACCACAGTGATTTTTGTTTGCAGTTTGCCATCGAGCCGAACACTGTGTGCATGCTGTGTCAGCAGACGTCCAACCAGCTGAGCAACCACATGATAGCGGCCCACCCCGGCTGTGGGGCGCTGGGCGGAGGCAGCTGCTGTGGAAACGTCCTCTGTGAGTATCCTTCACACTCCATCACATTTCTCAACTTCATGCTTCATCTTTAAAAAAAAATCTATTATTTTAACACTAAAAAAGTCAAATTTTTTTCTTGCATAATTAGCTAAATATTATTAAACTTTTTTACAGCATAAATTATACATTTTTTTAGATTTTTTATTAGAACACAAATCAATTCAATGTTTTATTTTTTATAAAGCTTTATATTAACAGATATTTTGAATTTTATACAAATTTATTTAACTCAATTCAAATTTACTGTATTCATTCAGTATTGGTTTCCTGTAAACTCAGTGCGCTAATGTGAGTTATAAATTGTGTTCTGACTTTCTTGTGCAACCAAAAAGGTACTATGTAACCTGGAATATTAAATGTTTTCTAATTCAAAATCATCTTAAATTAGAATTATTTTGCAGTACCCAGCAGGATATTTTTGTGGAATTGTTAACCATTAATGAATGATTTTTTCAGCTAACAAATATTTATTATGCATTGAGTGCCAGACTGAGTATAAGAAGCCAATATGTAAACCGGAGACTTGTCCGAATACTCAGCCGTGGGCCGACTTCCTCACTCCTACCTCCGGCTACAGTCAGGGTAAGCACCATGCGGCACAACATCAGTGCAGTCAAGCTTTGCCCGGAGAATTAGGGCGCTGCGGCAAACGGGGACTTGCACTGCATTGTGGCTGTGAAAGATGAAAACAAAAAATATCCCCCTCACATTATGGAGAATAACCTTTTATGGAGGAAAATGTAATGAATGATTCTGAAAGTTTTTCTATAGCCTTGATTGTATTCAAAACTATAATTTAAACAGAAGAAAATTACAAAACAAGGATGAATCATATTATTTCATATTATATTCAGCTTCCATTTTTACCTTCCTTACAATTTTTAAACTTAAATTTAGATCAAATTTGATTTTTCCTGGGATTGAGACTGTTTCTAAACTTATTTTTGGGCCGAAACACTCTTTAATGCAAAGTTTAAGCAAAATCTAACAGGTAGATTTCGAGATCGTGGAACACACATCCCTTCAGAGATTCCTCGTATTATAGTATAGGATTATTCACCGTTAACCAATAGAATTCTCCTCTGTTACCTTAGTCACGTAAGTAGGCTTTTCCATTTATGGCTGTCCACTTTCATCCCTTTCAAAATAACCGTGCAGTTATTTCCTTTACAATCTTGAAAAATTTGGTATGATACAACGGAGCTAACGAAGGTAACTCCGTGTTTTCAGTTATACCAAGGGGCACACACAAAAGTCAAACTTACCTTCAGTAGTTGTTAGAATTCGCTCCCCAACTCAAGGGCGGATCCAGGACCGAATTACGGGGTGGCGGTTTCCATGAGAGGGCAATAGCAACTCAAAACATCGTGGTGATTGTTTCAGAGGGGGGGGGGGGTGCAATGACCTTGAACGTCTACGTCACGTAAACAGGTGAGGAAGCGAAACGTCATGGTCTGGAGCCCACTGTCAACTTATTTTGAGAATTCTCTGTTTTTATTCTCACAAATTTACGTAAATTTAAATTTTAGACTATCTTAAGTAAAAGCATAAGATTATGTCTAAAACGTGTTTTTTATTATATTTTGCAAGATAACACAAATTTTTGTGCAACGCAGTCTAGGTTTTAATTGTAAAAACTGATTAAAGGACGTATTTGGAAATGAAAAGTATGAATTATCCAGTTATATTTATATAAAATTTATTTATAAAAAGAGTTAACAAACTGTTAAGATGTAAGGGTACTGTATTTGCGAAAAGGTAAACTGCTTTTTCACAGCTAAATAAAAAAATCTTGCTTGGTTACTTTCTGTTTCTTCTTATAGATGACATAAACGATTGCTAATGAGTTACCGATCTTCCAATCATACTTACCAATCATTGTGCTGTCACTGTCACATTTATTTGTAAATATGGAACTAAGGGTGTCCCATAAGTAAAGTGCCAAACTCCGGGAATAGGTTATATGATACAAAATAAAAATAAAATCAAGAATAAATTTTTTTCCAAAAACGCTTTGTATACGGTACCAGATATCCATCATTTTATATTTTTTACAAAAGAAATTGTTATCTTCAAGTTTTTTTTCACCGATCCTTATAAAACTCGGTAATAAGGGCCTATGTTTAAATAAAAGAGACCTATAGGCCTACTTCAAAAAAAATTCAACGTGGTAAAATAAAAAATTTCAAAATGGGGAACGTTTTAAACTTTTAGGCCTAATTTAAAATGGCTGGACAATGGGAAAAGTTTAAAAACGTCCGCCATTTTGAAAATTTTAATTGGACCACGTTGAATTTTTTCTACGGTAGGTCTCTTTTATTTAAACATGGTAGACCTACTTACCGAGTTTTATAAAGATCGGTGAAAAAATGTTGAAGATAACAAGTATTTTGTAAAGAATTCCAAATGGCGGATATCTGGTATACAAAGCGTTTTTGAAAAAAGAAAAATATTCTAGATTTTCTCTTTATTTTGACCCATATAACCTATTCCCGGAGTTTGGCACTTTACTTATGGGACACCCTGTATAGTTGAACTAGTTCCACGAAACAGCTATATTGCAAGCTTATATACTAAATCAATGCTACAACCTATATGGTGCACTGCATAGGTTATTTATAGGTTCTTTTTTGTATTGTTTGCGATAGTACAGAGATGCTAAACCACAATTTCGACCTCGGTGAACGTCCGTATCACCGTCAAAATGCTTTTAAAAATCGCCGTAATTTTGCATTTTTTACGTTAGGCTAATTTCGTCCCTGAAGAAACAGTTTTTCATAAAAATCACCCATTATCATTTTAAAAGTACATCGAGTTTTTTTTACAAATTTAAGAATAAAATATAACCGAGCGAATGACTGAAACGCGAGGTTAGCTTCGGAGCTTCGGGCTCGCCAACATTGCGCCGCGCTGATCGACATTCTCGACGGTTCGGCTACGCATAATATAGAGGCCTACATGCAGCCTTTGAATGATTGCAACGCACACGCAAATTGCACAAAACCTTTATACTTTGATTTTTATAGTGTTATAAATTAATAAAACAACCTTAAAAATGCATTTAAAAATTGTTTATTTTTTTATATTGAAATACAATGTTTATAATATTTTTAAAGTTTTATGGAAAGATATAAAATTGGCCAGGTAAAACTGTTTGAAAAGTTTCCGTACGGGGGGGCCATCGCCCCTTCCGCCCCTCCCTGGATCCGCCAATGCCCCAACTCATTTGAGAAAAGACAAAGGGTTTAAAATAGCCTAAACCGCTTCTCTCTGACTAACATCAGGTACATGAAGTACCAGCGTTCCCGGATGGAAACTGTTTTTTATACATAAAAAAAACTAGTCTTTTGGAGGAAAACTCTGTGACGCTCCAAACGGAAGGTTAATACAAACAAAGTAAAAGAATAACGCCCTTTTCACACATCACGGTTTTGCCCGTACGATTAAAAATTGTATCTTATGAGACCTTTCACACGGGAACGGTGACGGTTTTTAACCGGCTGCCAATTACTTGTATGGTGTGACGGACGGTTTTTAATCGTGCGGTTTTTTCCCGCACGGCTAAAAACGTGATGTGTGAAAGGAGCGTTAAACAGTAAAAGAATGTTTTGATAGTCTAATTGTAAAGTCAGCTGACAACTGAAGTAGTAAAACCTACATGTTACAGTTTCAACATGTTGTTCAGCAAATTACCATAATGCAGCATCCTTTTTCAGGCAAATAATATAATACATTGAAAAAGTGATTGAGTGAAGCAATCTAGCTCTTCATGTAAAAGAACAAGACGTTTTGGATTTGTTATTCTAGAATAGGCTTATGTGGCCATTTTTGCAAAAAAAAATTATAAATTTTTCCAAGCAAATTCTCAGCTCCCTAGGCATAGTAATATAATGAAGTAGTGAATGTGAGCTGCTATGTAGTTAAGTATCGTGCAAATAATGAAGAGTTGTTTGATCATGTTATATAAATTTCTTCAAACACAAAAATTCATCATATAAGAAAAGAAATGCTTCTCTTCAGATAAAATTTTATAATTTAAAATTACAGACAGGAAATATATGTTTTTTGGTATGCTGAACATTAGAGGTCTTTCAATGATTAATAAACACAGCAATATTTAAATACTTTGCTTGTATTGGTGGTTTAGAGACCAGTCTTGTGTGGGAGGAGCCTGCTGACATTCCTTCACTGGAAGCTCTCTACCACAACTTTGCGTCTCCGCCCGTCACATCATTCATGAACGTCAGTGTGAGCCGAGCGGCAGATCCTCTCGGCAGTTCTGCGGTACCTGTGGTTTCCGATTCTTCCAAGCAGTCAAGTGAGTTGCCTAGATGTCATCAATTAAAGACACCAAAAGGACGACATTCATTTTTTATAGGAAAATATATTTAAGTTAGGTGATTTTAGTTAATATCTATACTTATTTAATACGCTAAGGGTTTTTTTGTCTTGAGAACTCCTCCTACAATTTTCAACCGATTTTCAAGTTTTTGGTGTGGTTGGATAGGGCTTGGTCTGTAGTTGTTTCCGCCAAAAACTAATGAGAATCGGACTGAAAATAAAAGCGCTATCCACCATTGAAATCTCAAAATTTCCCATTTAAATAGCATTGGGATTGAATAAAGCATTTTAAACATGTGTTAATAATCTGCTGTAAATACATACATGTTGTTTTGGTGATTACAGATGCTCACAATATTGGATTGGTCGATGTCATTGATTTAGAGCTAAAAGTAACATTTGTATTGTATTAAAATAAATTGCTCGATTTCGAGCAACACGTATACTAGTTTTACCAGGTTACACAAGAAAATATCAATCTTTATAGAAGGCTTACCATGTATGTAAAAACTTATTGTTATTATAAGGTGTAGTATTGAGTACAATTTTTATTACTTGTTGTTATATTCTTTCTATAATGATTGTAGAACCAGGTTGATAAAGCCTTGTTCGTTGGTTTAAATTCACTTATGATCGAGTATCAGGGTAAACAGGTTTTTTTGTTTACAGCACCAATCAAGTTTGGAGGACCAAAATAAGGCCACTATATTATCTCTACATAATTATTTTTTTAGGTTTCAAACAATTTTTCCTGGGGTTGAGGCTGTTTCTAAACTCATTTCGGGCACAGATGTACAAAAACACAGATGTATAAAATAGAGTCAATCTATAAAAATAACAGATTTCTTCCAGTCATAATTTAAATTGATTGTGGCTTCTATTGGCTTGTATTGGTGAGTTGAAAGCTTGTGCTAATCTATGGAATGTTGGTCTGTATGACAGATGGTGGGAGTGGTGGGGGAGAGACCCGAGCCGCAGGGTGGTCCCTGGCGGAGCAGGCGTGTTCCCTGCGGCTGCCGCAGGAGCGTATAACGGCTCTACAGCGGGTCGCTCTGGCCACTCAGGTCACCACCGCCAGGACTGTTGTCATGGGCGTGCTCTCACTACTGTCTGCCAGGTAAACCAAGTTACATGAAAACCTTTTTTAGAAAATAATAATATATTGAAAAAATCTCAATTTGGTTTTTGAAAAGGTTTAAATAGTAAAATTTCAATGGCTACAATGGTTGACAGTGTTGCACGGGCTCTAGATGGATCTCAGAGGGCAGTTGGTGTTCTCTGTGATCTGTCCAGAGCATTTGATTGCGTCAATCATGGTATCCTGATCGAAAAATGAGGTAAAATTGCATTAATGGAATAGAACACAAAAGGTTCTCATCATACCTGATTAATGCATTCCAGAGAACAAAACTAACCAAAAATAATTAAACCATTTAGGTACTCTGTTTAGATAAATGTACAACGTGGCCTGCCGCAGGGGTCAATTCTGGGCCCTTGTCTGTTTATCTTGTATGTAAATTACTTGCCACAAGTCTCTTACATGGAACTTTTCCATATGCAGATTATACTATGTTGCTTTATTCAGGGCCCAGTATTGACACCCTGTACCACACACTAAATGATGAGGTAAAAGCTCTGGGTGACTTTTTCCAGGCAAATGAGCTGGTAATTTATTTTATTTTTAGGGGTGGGCGAGTATCACATTTTTGGAACGAGTCGAGTCGAGTCGAGTAGTAAGTAGAATACTCGAGTTTCGAGTCGAGTCGAGTCGAGTAATACGTGAACATAAAAATATTGAAAATTGCCTTAAAATAACTAGTCTATACTCAAATATAAAAATATACTAGCCTACTATACTAAAATAACTAGCCTATCCTACAAGGGCTAAAAAAGATAATGAACTTTAGTCCTACGTTTAATTTGCTTAAAAACTGTGTGAAGGAAAAAATAAGGATTGGTTTTTAAATCACTGATTATTAAAAAAAAACTTAAGCTAAAAACTTGGTTTATTAACAAAAAGGATTAAGGAATGTACAGAATAAAAGATTGAAAAATAGCCTCTAACCATCATTAAATGAAAAAAAGAAAATCCCCAGTTACAGTTACTTACTTAACTTTTCACTTTCATATGTTTCACTTACTTTAAGATGTTACCAAATAAAAGTTTTTCCCTATTCACAGTTTTTTGTATTTGGCATATTAGGCCTGCCTACTTTGAGTCAGAAGCCTAGCCTAGACACCTGGATGCTACAGCTGAATCAGAATCACTAAATGTAATTGGTGGATTTAAATTGTCATTTTCAACTCTATCTACTTCCTTTGTCTTTGTTGATAAGAAAATCTTCATCACTCATTTTGTTTAGGAATTATTTTTACTTCTCCGAAATACTCAAGCTATGTACATATAATTTTCACTGTTTTGGAATTCACCTAATTCCCTCGCCGTCTGCTAGTGGCAGAATGTCTCTTAACTGAGTAAAGGCTAGCTTTAGTGAACAGCCATGAAGCCTGTTTGTTACTACTTAAAAAATCATAAAGAACAATAAATTCAATGTCTGTCTTATAATCAAAGCAATTTGAGAGAAAAATATGTTTATTATCAATTAATTAATAAACATATATTTTTGTGAATGCTGGATTAGAAAAATAACATACAACTATAAAATTGTATTACCATTGACTATTGATACTATTGATTTAGTAAAGTCAATGGTATTACTCTGGCAATTTGAGGCTAGCCATTGGTAAACCTGATTGTTCTCTTGTACCTACTCTTCTGTCTGCCATTCTTACTGCTAATGTCAACACAGCTCTTTATTTTGTCTAAAGTTATTTGAATCAGTTTTAAATAATTGTTTTGATGCAATTAGATGTCAAATTATAATTGACTATTAATTTTTTCCCCAGTGTTATGAAGGTCTACAAATGAATCATTTTATTAATCAGTAGCAATGTTGACTCTACCACTAACCGTGTGCGTGACAAGACAAAGAGTTCAGTCAGCAGTAGAGTGCTGTCTGAGAAGCACCGTTAGAAGCATTTTCATCCTAAAGTCTTCACATCTAACTTTCTTTGGTCTTAAAAAGTATCACTTTCACAATAAAAACATTTTACTATTTAAAGAAATGGGGTTTAAATAAATAGAAAAACATTTCAGAAATGCTATATTTTAATTTAATAACTACTCGACTCGACTTTAACGAGTAGTCACAAGTACTCGCTCGAGCTTCGAGTATCAAAAAATACTCGACAGATACTCGAAAACTCGAGTACTCGCCCACCCCTATTTATTTTATGTTTTATATAATTTGACTTGTAATTCATCATTACCAAAAGAAAAAAATATTGTAACAACGTGAGTTTACTTAAAATGCTATGTATCGACCTTGTTGATTGCACTTGTAAAGAGCCTAAAGACAATAACAATCTTGAATCTTGAATGAATGAGGATAAAACACAGTTAATAAAATTTAGCTCTAATAACAAAAACGATATGGATCAAATAACATTAGGCTCTCAAATATTCCCTAAGACATATTCTCTTACAAAAATGTGAACTTTTTAGGTATAACAATAAACCAAAATTTAAACTGGGAACTACAAGTTGACAGTTTAATAAAGCGTTTAAATAGTTGTATCTTTTCTCTTCGCATAATCAGGCATGTTGCAGATTTAAAAACCCAATTGATAACCTATCACGCTTACTTTGCATCAATAATGACATATTGAATTTTAGCCTGGAACAACTTTAGCCTTTTAGCCTTGCCATTCAAAAAATATATTTAAAATGCAAAAGAAAGCATTAAGAATTATTGCCAGAGCCGCTCCCAAAACATCTTGCAAAGATATTTTCAGAAATTTTTAATTCTGATTTTTTATGACTACTACATATTAGAAATTTCACATTGGGTGAAACAAAATCTATTCTCTTTCATTGACCATCATAACCATAATTACTCTACTAGATACAAAAACAATATTAAAACAGTAAAACTTGGAAAATTTTTATTCATCCCATCAATATTCAAGTCCTAAAATTTATAATAAATTACCATTGAAAATAAAAAATATTGAAGTTCCTTTTAAATATAGAACCAATCTGAGAGCCTGGCTGAAGACCAAAGACTTTTATTCTATTACACAGTATATAGAAAGAGATACGAAATATAATTAAACTTTTTTAAAGTTTTATTTTTTTATTTTTATTTTTTTGTTTTTATTATTTATAGTTGGCCTACCTAGTTTAGTTTTAAATCCTCGTAAAATCTGACTGTATGTCCTTTCATTTTTATTTGATGTAATGACATGTAATAAATAAATTATTTTTGTTTGTTTTAACCAATTGAGTAGCCTCAAGGAGTTTCAGAAGAGAATTCCCAAACACCCTGTATAAAAGACAAGTAATTTTTCCAGAGAAATTATCTTTGATGTTAAACACTATTAATTTTCTATTTTGCATCACATTTTAAAAATAAAATATTCATGCAACAGTCTCAACTTTTAAACATCGTTATAAGCACAAACTCCCTCAAATCCAAATTTATGTTGAAATTAAAGATTTTTTTAAGTAGAATTTTTTATAGTTGAATTTTTTTTCTAATGTTGCACTACTTTAGATTTAGGTTTTTTTTACATGCCAAATGTTCTCCAAACCGTTTTTTATAAATGTTTCTACATTCTTTAGGTATTTCATTAACAGTTAGTTATTGTTGTTTTACCAATGTACATTTCACCGCTTTTTACTTCCATTTCACCTATTCGACATCAAACAATAGATGTTTGAGAGTTTGTTTTGTTTTCTTCATTATTGAGGCAGCAGAGCACCAGAAGTATTCATTGTAAACAATTCCCATCACAAAAAAAATGCTGAGTGAATGGTACAGATTTTTTTGTCATATGATAAATAATTTAATTTGATTACATTAGGTCCTTTTTGCACCCCCTGTGTGATTCCGCCACAGGACAAACCATATGTTATTGTTGCAATGCATGTGCAGCGGGTCGACATGCTGCCTGTCATCTGGCCTGGCTGGTATCGGTCTGTCAGATGTGCGCAAGATCATCCATCTGATGGGGCTGGTGGGCAGCGGCCGAGTGGACGCCAGTAGCGCCAACTCTCCCCCCACACAAGCTCTGTCCTGTTTGACAACCTGCCTCACTGCCATTGCACACAACGATCCTACCGCTTCACGCCGAGTACTTCTCATGTGTGCTCAGGTATATATTTTTTATTTAAAATTTTTACATTTAAGAAATTTTGAGGATTTTTTTCTTGTATTAACATCACCTTCAAATCTGCAAAATATCACAAAATAATTGTATACCAATTAAACACCAAAATTAACAACCAAAAGAGTTTTATCTAGAGCCAGTTTTATGTTGGATATTTGTTGCAGGACTTGTTGAAAGTAGCAGCAACGGGAATACCAGAGGGTGGGGCGCAGTCCAGCTTCTCCGTCACACAAGCCTTGGTTGCCCTTCTCGCCTCAAATGGGGGCTTCTCTCTCACCAGTCCCCTAAACAGTGAGTATAACTCATAAACTGTTTGAATTTTGTGTTCAATTTGTTTTATTTACATGAATAAAAGAATTAAATTAATAGTGATCTTTCACTACACCATTTTTGTGAAAATAATTATGTAAAAATGTCACTCATTAGTCAGGAAGCTTCAATATTTGGTATTATTAATGATCTATTTAACAAAAGTTTTTAAACCATCTCTTACAGACTAGATACTTACAGACAACTAAAAATTGTGACTGTTTATATTTTGCAGTCATTAAACAAATCAAAACCAATTCCAATGGAAATTCTCAGGGTATGAAGGTTTTCTGTGGTGGGTTAAAATATTTAAGGATTTTACAGTGCCCATCAAGATTTTTCATAAAAGTTAATAGTTTTTGCACCAATTTTTCTAAAATGACCATTCATGACAAGTTCTTTTTGCAGGTGCAGGTGCCAAAGAAAAGGTGACGACTCCCACCAGTCCACTGGACCGTGGCCTCTGCCCCCTGCTGCTCCCCAATGCCCTGGCCGCCTGCATCCTCACCTGCCGTCTGTCCCACGTCCACAAGGAGTGGGCCGCCCAGCAGCTGGTCAAGTGCATCTACTCCGGTGAGTGCAAGGTGGACAGCTGTGCAGTGACGGACCTGACCGGGGCGCTGCCACTGACCAACGTCATCGTGCTGGAGGCTCACGAGAACCGCGTGACGTCGACCGCATGGCAGCCTGACCGCGGCCTGCTGGCGTCCTGCGGTTACGACAGCACCGTCCGCATCTGGTGCCCGGCTGGTGGCTCGCTCGAGCAGACGCTCGTGTTCCGCAAGTCAGAACATGTCTACGGCCGCCAGCTCAATGGAGAGCTCATCAGCCAGCTGGGCTGGTCACCGTCGGGCCGCTTTGTCAGTGCCGCCATGGAGAACACCATCAACATCTGGCACCTGCCTGGTATGAATCTCCCCAGAGTTATGATCATATTTACTAATACGTAACTTGCTGATGAGAATAACTCATGTTCATTGTTTCTATGATGTTGCTCACGTGTGATATAAATATTGAACCAGTAATTAACAGAATAGTGATTTACCGCCTAGAATAGAAAGCTGCAATTGTAATTGAAATTAGAAGTAGAGGTCTTACTAAAAATTTAACTATAGTCATAGTTAGCCTTCAATTTTTTATTACCAACATTGTTTATGGAGTTATTTTAGTGTTTTCAAATAGTTATCAACAAATTTGACACCAAACATATCTCTCATATTCAAGCTTTTCTCCGGTTCTGAAGCGAGAAAATAGTATAAAGTGATATATAAACTACCTGTGCCAAGTATTTTAATTTTTGAACAATTTTTTAAACTTAAAAAAATTTTAATAATTATATCACATTATTATTGAACCATTAATTTAGTTTTAAAATTATTTTTAAAATCAAGATGCCTTGTTGTATTGTGCTAGATGGTGCTCGAGTGGGGGAGGACTTCTTGATAGACTCACAGCCGGAGTGGATCACGGCGCTGTGCTGGCCGGAAGTGTCCCCCGGTGGTGGCCCGCAGGAGTCATTACTGGTGGGCAGGGTCAACGGCTCCGTGGCGATGGTCACTGTCGAGCCTGGCCAATGGCACACCGACGAGCTTGTCAACTGCTCCCTCTCTTTCTGTGAGTTACAACAATGCACTCTTTGCAACTACAGTCTTAAAACTATTCTTATAAAAGGGGAAGGGCTTTCTTATATATTTAATTGTACCATATAGATAATCAGTACCGTGCAGTATAATTAGATGACTGACACAAATTTTCTCCCAGCAATGAATGGTGAAAATTGATACTAAACGGAGTCCAACAACGTCTTGATAAATCAGTCCTTACTGTCTTTATAGCTCTGTCCTCTGTGCCGTGCTGTAGCAACACAAGTTCGATGCTAGAAGTTTGATGACTGTAACTTTTTGTAGCGTACTGCATTTGCCACTAAACTTAATATTTAATATCCGCTGTAACCATTTGACATATATTTTTAAAAAATGCAGGATTTTTTAGCTTGTTGTAATGTTGACTTGTAAAGTTTATTTTAAGTTGACTTTTTTGTATATTAAAAATTTATTTTTTTATCATTTTATGCTCTATAGTCTTAGAAGACAAATTTCCAAGGAGGTGCAGGTGGGGTTTTTTTAATGCGGCTTTAAATCCTTAAAAAAACAAATCATTTTAATCAAAATCGTTTTGAGTCATGCTTTAAATTTTTTACGTAGAGAAATTTTTTAACGTTTATTGAGGGTTTTTTGTCGGTGAACTAACCTTTGAAAAAAATTGAGTTATTATCAATTGAAACCTAAATGCCAAATTTCATCAACACATACACACAGACATCACTCTACTTCACTCCACACTACTATTTTTTCTCGGTGCCCCAAAACAAATATTTTTATCAAAAACTAAAAAAGTTAGTTTTAGCATGTTGACGAATACATGAATTTCTCCCTATACTATGATATAGGGGTTGAGTAAGTACAAATTTATCGAAGAAACTGTAGACGTGAAGCACCCATAACCTAATTCAGATTTCAAATTTAGGCCCTATTTTTACTTTCATAATTAATTAATAGAATAACTACATGCTCAGAACTAACAGACAAAATTTATATTATGTTTCTATTTTAAATGAGCTGTTAAAGAGGTATCTTTAGGATTTATAGTTGGCAAAATGAAATAATATTCATATAACTATTTAACATTGATCTTGGGTAGGGTGAATTGCAACCAAATTTTAGTTCTATAGGAACATAAGCAAAGTTTAATGTAACGGAATTAAGAAAACAGTTTTGTTATTCCCACTGATAATTACTTCATTCTACAGAATGTAGCAATTATCATTGTATATTATATCCTTTTCCATATTTTTACCTTTTTGTATAAATACATTTGGCCCTTTTTGAGAATTTGAGGATTTTGAGTCTATCTAGTTTCTTGGCCTTTTTACAGCCTCTGTGAGTCATCTTGCATGGCAGGATGAGGAGAAACATTTTGCTGTCGGTTTCACGGATGGCACACTCAAAATATCCCACAAGAACCAGCACGTTCAGACTGCAACCATCGCTGCTCACACGGTAATAAGAACTAATGATTTTGGTCTAAAATACTTATTTATTGGGTGTATAAAAAGCATCTTTAATTCTGATTTTCAAATTATTATATATAAAAGATAAATGTTTTACTCTTGCTATCAACATTTTTAATACTTGTGTTGTAAATTGGTTTTATAGTTGACAATTTTATTGCACAGACATAGTGGAACTTGTGAAAGTACAAAAGTATTTCCCCAATAAAATTAATGTTACTTCACTTATTTGCAAAGTACCAATTATTATGTAATTGAATTTTATATAATGTGTGTACTAATTTAAATAGTGTAAATTTGTAAATAATCCATAAGAAAATAACCAAACATTTCCAAAACAATTTATTTTTTATTAGTCACTATTTATTCAGATTTTTTTCTAAAAATGCCCATCTTTAAAATTAAATGAAAATGACCTTATCTTGTAACATGTATCGTACCTTGTAAATATTTGTGACTTTATTTAATGTACATTGTATATTGGCATAGAAAGATATTTTGAATTTAAATGGCAAGCACGAGTGTGATGCCATGTTTTACTGATGCAAACTGATTCATTAGACAGAACTTATGAGCGGTGTCCCATATAATAGCTGGACCCTCCAAAGCAGAACACTTTATCTTTCTGGGGCGGTTCACTATAGGTAACAATTTTCTGCAAATTTAGACTTTACAAATGACCATACATTATTACAACTTCAAAAGTTTTCTTATAAGGTAACTCCAAAATCTAAAAAGAATTTAGATATAAATAAAATTAAAAATATCTCTCTGCCACAACTGACTTTCCTGCCAATATTTCTAATGCGAAGATCTTTTTACCTTGGCCAAGCTTTTTGCTGCACCTAGTGATCTGATCTGCACCTTCACTACTGTGATCAACCTTTCTGCCACGGCCGATCATAATGACCCAGCCGATGTTTCTACAGCGATTTCGGTCTTACTACAACAATGTCGCACTGTTGCCCGTTGTCTGCTTTCGAGGCTTGACCTAGTTTTAACACGTTTTTACTGATGCTCAAGCAGGAAAATCATATTGTTTGCAATGTTTCCAACACAGAGCGGAATCTGCTGCATGTCGTGGGACCCTCGCAACGAGCTGCTGGCCACCTGCGCCACCGGAGACAACCACTGCTACATCTGGACTCTGACTCAGGACTCGGGGTGGAAGTGCGTCCACACCCTCGGCCACAGCTACCATCCCGTCTCTCTCGCGTGGTCGCCCTTCGTAGGTCAGTGTTGCGCTACTTCACTTTACAGTTAAGATACTAACAAAATTGAAAAACAGCTGATTTTGCAGTAAAAATTTAATAATGTAACTAATACTGGCAGTTATGTTACTTTATCTCAAAAATTAAATTTATAAAATTAACACACTCTTCTAACATTTTATTTTACCTATAAGAAGAATCTGTCACATTAGTCAACATGGTAAGACTAAGTCAAGTACATCAAGTTCAGTTAACTGTGATTGTTTCCCAATTCCCAAACTCTTGAGATTTAAAACGTCAGTATTTGTATCATTCATTCCCTGTATCTTTAAGAATAGACATATCCCAATGTTAAAATTTTGAGTATTGTGTATTGGGCCTTTTTTCTTGGTTTTTGGCCAATAGACTCGAAATTGACCCATATGTTTTTGCCTATTTAGAGATGAGATTTGGAGTCCTTATACCATATAGGCTACTCCAGTTTGTAAAATTGTGGTATATTTTGCTATATTGTTTTTCTAATATCTTTTTTTCTTAATCACTCAAAATGGGGATCACACAAATACTCGAAGAATTTTATTGGTCCTCAATTATACAAACAATATTGAAACAAATAGTGTGTGACTACAAGATGGATGTTGGCTGCAGGTCAGAGCCAGCAGAGGGTGCTGTGTGTGGGGACTGTGTACGGAGGCATCAGTGTGTGGACGTTGCCCCAGCCGAGAGTGCTGCACACAATGCAAGGACACATGTACAGTCCCGTCACATCACTCTGCGTTGACAAGGACGGCATGCTGTTGGCCTCAGGTACATCAACAAACAAACGTGTTTGTCAAAATTAAATTTATGAAGTGGGTTTCGGCAGTGAGATCTGGAGATGAAGTACAGCGGAGTCCCAAAAATCTGAAATGATTGAGGCTGGAGCTATTTTGGATTGAGTGAAACTATTACTAACATAAACATAATAATAAATACAGTGTGTAATTAAGGCTCTGGTCTACCCGAGCCCGAATGCCGTTTTGCGGCCGCTGCGGTAGCCCTAGGCGAGTTTTATAGATGCAGAGGTTTACGGAAATCGTGTTTTAAAAATAACTAATTAAGATAAAGATTGGCTCTTAGTTTTTTCTAAAAGTACAAAGACGGATCTTGCCTTCTGTGTTTTTAGAATTTTTAAATAAAATTTCTAATTTCAGTTAAAACTGTCTAAACTCATCTGTTTTTCTCTAGTGGTAAGTTTTATAGATGCAGAGGTTTACGGGGATTGTGTTTTAAAACTGACCAATTAAGATAGAGATTGGCTCTTAACTTTTTCTAAAAGTAGAAAAAAATGATCTCGTCGGCTATCTTTTTAGAATTTTTAAATAAAATTTCTAATTTTTGCTAAAACAGATTAAAATCATCTGTTTTTCTCGATGCAAATTCAAGGGTTTTTTTAGAATCCTGTTATTTTCTGCTAAATGCAGCCTAGAGCTATAACTAAGGTGTCATATTAAAGAAGAATAACGGTGCTAAATTTCCTTAGTTACACTTTGGTAATCTCACTTTGGTAGTTTCATCAAAACTAATGGAAAACTTCAGTTAAAAATCGAGAAAAGCAGATGATTTTAGACAGTTATAGCTGAAATTAGAAATTTTATTTTAAAATTCTAAAAAGATAGCCGACTAGATCTTTTTTTATACTTTAAGAAAAAGTTAACAGCTAATCTCTATCTTAAGCGGTTAGTTTTAAAACACGATCCCCGTAAACCTTTGCATCTATAAAACTAAAACACAGATGATTTTAGACAGTTATAACTGAAATTAGAAATTTTATTTTAAAATTCTAAAAGGATAGCCGACGAGATCCTTTTTTCTACTTTTAGAAAAAGTTAAGAGCCAATCTTTATCTTAAATGGTTAATTTTAAAACACGATCCCCGTAAACCTCTGCAGCCATCAAACTCGCCTAGCGCTAGGGCCGCGAGGCGGTATTCAGCATTGTTGTTCGGGCTCAGGTTGACCGGAGCCTTAAGTGAAACAGTAAAGAATAACATAAGTTGACTCCAGTTGTTGATAATTAACTGTCTGAAATGCTAGCTCGTTGGTGGAATAGCGTATAGAACACGCTGTGGGAGTCATCACAGTTTGTACAGTGTAGTTCCTTGTTCTCATTACCAAGGATCGTATCTTACTTGTCTAAATAGCACATGAAAAGAATATCACACTACTGATTTTTGACTGATGTTTTATTTAATTTTTGAAAATCAGACAAAAAAGAGAGATCATCATCTATTTTGTGTTTGACAATTAGTTTGCATTCTGGCAACTTTGCTTTCTAACAGCCGAGTACCAAAAGTCAACTATATTTAAATTCAGTAGAGTAAAAAACCTTTTGTACTACCTTGTATTACCTGGTTTATTTTTGGTGTGTTCATTATCTCCTCCAAACAACAGCCAGAAATTCGTCAGTTATGATTCTGTTATTTTGTGTTTTTATTTTTTTTAATCCTAATTTTTAGTTTTGGATTACCAAAGTTTGGGTTATTGAGACTCCACTATGAGAGGTTTCTAGATCTGCACTCAACAAGTAACAGCTGATTGTCACGATTGATAAAAAAGTATCCTGCTAGGCCTCTGATGATGCTAACGTCTGTGTTTATTGTTGAACCCATGTGAATAAAATATTTCAAAATCAATCTAAATCAAAATTATTTAAATAATTTTTTACAAGTGGATTTTCTACAAATGTGACTAGGAATGTTTTAGTAGTTTGTAAAATTCTTTGTGTTTGTTTCACAACCATTTTTTTTTTTTTTTTTTTTTTTTTTTTTAATCAAACAGTTTTCAGATTATCCAAACATCAAATATCCATGGAATAAAAATACTTTCCCCCTCAATTTCGTTACTTAGATCTAGATCTAAAGCTTTAATTTTCATATAAAAAACACTACAAGTTAATTAAAAATTATAAGATCTGGCTCTTGAGATGATTAATACTTGTTTGCAGGGTGCATGAAAGGCATGAGTGGACTGGTGAACATCTGGAGCCTGCAGGACGCGAGTCTGCTGCAGACGCAGACGGGCCCCGGCGGCGTCCAGAACCTGTGTTGGGTCTCCGACATAGGGCTGGCTGTCTGCTTTATCCGCTCCAAGGTAGGACAACCGGATGTTGATTTACTTTGTTGTTATATTTTTCTAAGAGTTATAGATTCCTCCAAAAAAAAAAAAAATTATGTTTCCACATTACATCGTAAAAACTATTTTATTTTAGTACATAAGATTCAATATCTTCAATCCTTTCACTAATGAAAACTATAGAAAACATGATCATATATGATTAAACATTCAAAATAATTACAACAAACTTCATGTAATGAGTTGGAGAAAATTGAGGTTGAGTTAGTTCTTATTTAGTATTTTATTAAGATAGGTCCCATAGTTGCAAAAAGTTTTTAGTGATAATTTGGTTTGTTTTTAACTCTATGTTGGTTTACAGTATTTTAATACAGTAGACTATTTAGAACACATTTACGTAACACGATTTTTCTTCAGTTTGATTGTTTTTGAAAAGCCTTACCACAATGTTCCTGCTATATTTGCCATCAGTTGATCATTTGATGTGGTTTCATAACCTTAGATCGATCTTATGGATGATAAAAAACTGACGATTTTTGCGTGATTTAAAAAAGCAGGATGTCTTGTATAAAATTCCAAAACTTTACTATCTGTGGTTAAAACAAAAATGGCAACACATTTTCTGAGTTTTTTTTCACGGATAAAAATATTGAAAATAAATGTTTAGATTACCTGAAAATTTAAAAACAAAAATGACAAATTGTGGTTCCAACTCACCAACATCCCAAGATATAGTCCTTGCCTACAGAGACAGGATTTCAATCCTAATAAGGTAAAATAAGGTGTTCTTTATAAATGAGGTGTACACACACTGTACTGAATAATAACTCAAAATAATTTATAATTTCATATCAATAGTTTGTAACTTACATTTTGTGTACATGTTGAGATTAGTTGTGTGTGCTTGTCGCAGGACATCAACATCATCAACTACACGGTGGGTGCGTGTGGCAAGGATCGGGTGCTGGCGGCGTGTCGCAACTCGTTGCTGGCGCGAGGCGTGACGGGGCTACAGTCGGCACCGTGCCTGCGCTCGCTGCTCACTGTGCTGCCGTCTGTGGTGTTGGACCTGTACCGCGCTGAGCGCCCCGCCGTCGTCAGCGGAGAGCGGCTCATGTACAGCGACCACATCAAGTGTCTCGTCTCACTCATGCTGGCACTGCGGCTCGACAACGTACTGTGCTACAAACAGGCGCCGCCTAACTCCGTTGATGCACTGGCACTGGGTACGCCATTGCTATGTGTTTTGCATACAAAAGTTTTTATCAATGGTTTAGTTTAATTTTTATGTAAAACTCTAAACTTTAAATAGTTGTAACAGACATATTGTTTGGAATATTAATTAATGTAAATAAATATATTCCCACTAATTTACTACTGGTGAAAACTGCCGGGCAAAAAAGGAGTCTTTGAAAAGTATTAGGGTAGACAAAACAGGAGAAAAGATTCACACATAAAAAATACACATTTTATGGGTGTCGATATGCTGCCTGAACACAATTTTCTCATGTAAGCTAAATGGATCCTTTCGCCTGTTTTGTCTTCCCAATCAGCCAAAAAGCTCTTCCTTACAAACTAACCTTCGAAAGTATAAGTTTTCTGTTCCAGTGTAAAAAACTAAACTTGACTTTTGATTTCAAAATCCTAATTTCTAACTTTACTAATTCTTTAGATACTATATTACTTAATACTCGAGTTCTCAAGTAGGCCATGTTTCAACTACTTCTAAGCCAAATAAGGTAGTAAAAATTCCTGAAAACAGTTTTAAAGTAGTAAAAGAGCTTACCACAGTTATTTGAACGTCTTGCATTCCTCTCTCTCCACTTGATACAAACCTGAGATCTGTTTTTTGTTTTTGTATAAAAATTTATCAAGACACATAAATATTCTATATAAAAGTGAATATTAATATATTTTCTTATTTTCATGCCATTATAGAAAAATCACTGGATTCAAACTTCCGAATTTCTGATAATTTCATAAAGTATAAAAAAACCATAAAAAAATCCTAGCTATGTAATGCACAAGACTATCATTCAAATAGTTAGTATGGCTTTAAGAGAGCTAATTAAACTTGGTTTAACAAGCTTGTATTGGTAAATATCCTGTGTTATTCATATTTCTCTACGGCGCAGAACCCGACTGGATCTGGTTACATATGCTGAGTGTTGCGGCACAGACTGCCAAGGCTCTTGTCAATCGGACGGCTTTGCCTCCTCAACTCCTCGATAAGAAACGTGAAGACATCGCCCCACGTTAGTATAAACAATACTTTCATTATAAATGAATGAGAAAAAAGTGTGTGTGAAACATAATGATATTATCAATCTAGCTAGTCGGGAAGTTGAAGAATTAGTGATGAGTGAGTCAGTGAGGGCTTTCCCTTTTATATATTTAGATTGAATAAATTTTTAATCAAAGTTGTAAGACTTATGGTTCAATGTGTATATGTGACATATTAACAATGTGTTAATGTTATTATTATGTTGGTTTCAATATTGAACTAAAAAATACTACAACAGTCCTTTTTTTATAAATATACATATTTCAATTATAGAAATTAAATTATTATTTTACCGAATTAAAATAATAAAAGTTAAAAAATAATTGTCTGAACAAAAAGCATTTCTTTACACATACTAGATGGTTATTCTAAAAAAATGAGACATAGAATAACAAAACATGTCTTAAACCATAATTTGAGGGTTTTTCTTAACTTTTTTTAATTGGTTGGATTTTATTTCCAACATTTGGATTCTATCCTCCAACATATTGAATCAATTCCTGCAATAATAAAATAGTCAAAACTTTTGATTTTTTTTTTTTTTTTAGATTTTGTTTTTGTTTAAAATTGTAAATTCGCCCACTAAAACGGTTGTATTGCTTATTGACTACTTTCATATCAAATATAAGGCCAGTATTAATTATTGTTGGATAACCAATTAATATTTAGGAATGTATTTTTTTGCAATGATTAACTGGTCCATTTAAAAAGCATAAATGTATAAAAGGCAGAAAATAGGGCGAGCCTGATTTTGATATGGTAACCTCAAATTGTTTCATGTTTACTATCTAAAATAAACTGAAAAACCGACAACCGATGCCAGTGAAAAACCGAACCAAAAACGAACCGATAAATTTTACAACCGACCCATCACTATCTAAAATAAATCCAGACTTGTAAGAAGAAATACCATAATTGTTTATTTTATTTATTAGTACCGGGAGACCAAGAATGTGCTCGGTAAACTATTAAAACTTGTAAGACAAGCTCGTTCGCTATGCGTACTCACAGGCACTGGGTATTACACTTTGGTTCAAATTTAATTAACCAGGTTGAAAATGTAATGTGTTTGTTTATTTCTACAGTTAACAACAGATTTTTCTTCACTTAAATTGCTAAAAAAATCTCCATATGAATTTTTACATGAGAACTTTGAAGAGCTGTAATGTAAAAACCAGATTTTCCCATTTATGGGACCAGCTGCAATAAATTCCTGGTGGCCAAAAACCCCTTATAGGAGCAAAAAATCCAAAATCCTCGGATGGGGAATAATTTGTTGACTATACAAACAGTGCTTGTTTTAGAGTATAATGTATAAGATTTTGAGTTTTTAAATAGTCTAGTATATTTTTAAGGTTCCATAAACTTGTTGTGACTGTAGAAGAGGAGGAGGACTGGCAGCTGGCGACAGACAACGAGGCATGGAGCTACAAGACGGACGTGCAGCTGATGGCGTGGGCGACGCAGTGTCCGCACGACTGGCAGGTGGGCGGCAAGTGCGACGCGTTCCTCTGGGGCAGCGGCCGCCACGGCCAGCTCGGCGAGACCGGTAAACAACAAATTGACATTCAGTTTGTAATATAAAGTACCTTGTATTTTATGGTACCTTGAAAATTACTCTTTTAGATTATCCTCCATGATGTTAATCCAAGCTAATTGTATCAAATAATTTTTAATACACCTTATAAAGATTAAAAATTTATAATTATGGATATGAATTGGGAATCCAAGTCAACTGAACAAATGTTTTTAACAGTATTCTTGTTTTCACTCTTCACTGTAGTATGTTCAGTTAACAATTGAGCTCTTATCAATTGCTCCTGAACCACCCAATTTTCAGTCCCTCCCACCCTAAAATGCTTAGTTTTCTTGGGTAGTTACAAAACTTTTTACATTTAACTCCAAAATAACGAGGCAACTATACAACAAATGTTTAATATACATTTACTTATCATGCATCGTCTATAGACCAGTGATAACTTGCAAGAGACAATTATTTTAAAGGTCACAGCACTCAAGTGCCAACACTGACAGAGTCGTTCTCCAGCGCACAACAGATTGTGTGCGGCCAAAACTGTACATTCGTGGTGCAGGCCAACGGCACTGTTCTAAGCTGCGGGGAAGGCAGTTATGGCCGGCTAGGCCAGGGACACTCAGATGACCTTCACTCACTATCTGTCATCTCCGCGCTGCAAGGTACTATACCATATGAATTCTTTAAATGATTGATAACTGTTAATTAAAACCTGTAGACATTGCTTTATTTACTAGGTTAATGTAAAGTAAAATGACTACTTCATTCACTTTAATTTGAATACTGCAAGGTTGAGTTTTTAACTGGTTCATTGTGGGTGCCTCTTCTGAATAGCTGCTAATTTGCAGTGGAGTCATTTTACAACTCCATTAAATAAAGTAGTTTTCAATATCTTAGTTCACTGTGAGAAACAATTATACTATGTCAACATTTAAGCAAGTCCCAATATTTATTTTGGTTGCAGTTGTTGCACACTTTAGGCATCATCCTAAAGTGTGTATCTGTAGCTCACAGCCACCATTGGAAGTAAACACCTACAAGTGCTAATGTCCATTGAGGTTTTTACAGTCAATATATTAAAATGCAGTAAATTTTTTTAATGACTTTTTATCCGTTGTATAGTAGACTCTCCAGTCTCCATAGTCCAACCGAGTTATGTCTGCTTCGCCTCAAGCTCATCTGGCTGAGTCCCAGACTCAAGCCAGAAAGCGAAAGAAGAGGCAGAGCGGTTCTTCGCCGGAAAGCCCTGAGCTTGTTGAGGTGGACTCAGTGCCGAGACCGGTTTTTGTCACTGCGGCATCGCAGACATCTCCTGTCCAGGCTACTCAATCCGCCCCGGGCGCTGTCGCGATTCCAGCGGCTACTCCTGCAGAGGTTCCTGCTCCGGCGGCTAATCCTGCCTTGGCAGCAAACTCTGCCTCAACACCTTTGGGGGGCTGGAAGACGCGCCTGTCTAAGAAAGAAAGGAGGAGGCAGAAGCAAGTGGAGGCAGCTTCGAAAAGTGCGTCGAGGGTGGAGCGGACGCAAGTCTCAAACCCGGTGGGGGAGGCCTCTGGCAAGTCTGTCAGAAAGCCTAAACAACCCAGGCCTAAGAAGCCCAGGACGGAGGCAATCTTGATCAAGCCCTTAGGGGGGCGATCTTTTGCTGATGTTCTGGGTCAGATTAGATCGCAGGCCAAACCGGAAGAGACCGACACCGTTATCAAGTCTATTCGGCGAACCCAGAACGGGGATGTCCTCCTCGAACTGGGGAAGTCGAGTGACAAGATCGGTTTTGCCGCTTCCCTCAAGACTGCACTTGGGGACAAAGGCTCCATCAAGGCCCTAGAACCGAAATGTTCGGTCGAGATTCGGGACCTTGATGCCCTCTCCACCGAAGATGAGGTGACCCGTGCGATCCAGGTGGCACTCCCGGAGATACCGGCTGATGGAGTGAGGGTATGGCTGACAAAGCCTAACCGAAGTCAACTCAGGATGGCTGTTGCTGAGATGGGCGAAAAGCACGCCAATAAGCTGCTTAGCCTTCAGCACCTCAGAGTCGGTTGGGTCAGTTGCAGGCTCAAACGGAGGGTGGTAGTTTCGAGATGCTTCCGCTGTCTCGGTTTCGGCCACTCCTCCCGAAACTGTAACGGGCCCGACAGGAGTGCCAACTGCTTCCAGTGTGGAGGCCAGGGCCACAAACGCAAGGAATGTTCCTCGAGCCCATCCTGCTTCCTCTGCAAGGATTCAGGCTCCAGTGCCCTCGGTCACTTACCCGGGTCTGGTCAGTGCGGTGCCTTCAGAGCCGCACTTGAACAGGCAAAAGGCAGCGGCCAGTAATTCGCATCCTCCAGGCCAATCTTCATAGATCCTGGGGAGCTGATAACCTTCTAGATCAGCTGGCCCGAGAACTTGGTGCTGACGCGCTCCTTATCAGCGAACAGTATCGGGACAGAGACCCAAACATTTGGATCTCCGACAGCCTCGGTACTGCTGCATTTTGGGCGCGTAATACACAGGATGTCTTGGTGCGGAGTCACGGGCGCGGCCGAGGATTCGTCTGGGTTCGGTGTAGGGACGTGACTATCTTCAGTTGCTACCTCACACCCAACGAGGCCGTCCAGGACTTTCGCGACAAGATAGATAGCCTAGAGGAGTGCGTTCTCGGCACCACCGGGCATGTCGTCGTTGGTGGCGATTTCAACGCCAGGGCCGTCGAGTGGGGAATGCCCTCTACCAGCTCCCGGGGGAAATACATCCTGGATTTCATCGCCAGGGCCGGTCTTGTCGTCCTCAACCAGGGCGACACACCTACTTTTCGGCGCCCCGGGCAGAGAGGCACGATCCCTGACGTCACCTTTGCGTCTGAGTCGCTCCTTCCGAGGATCTCTGGCTGGAGGGTTGTCGAGGACTACACGGGTAGCGACCACCAATACATCGTGTTTGACCTGCATGATCAGGCAAATCGTCGAGTTTCCGCATCTCGGGAAGGGCCACGCCGGTGGAACACCAACAAACTGGACGTGGTCAAGTTCACCGAAGTCATCTCTCGGGGAGCGCAGGGGAATCCTGGTGAGGCTGGAGCCGAGGCACTAGTAACATCCACGATGGAACTTATCGTCTCGGCCTGCGACCAGTCTATGCCGCGAAGGAAACCCCGACGCGACAAACAACCCGTTTACTGGTGGACTGAAGAGATTGCGGAACTCAGAAGAACATGTTTAAGAACTAGACGAGCCGCCACTAGAGCGAGAATTCCCGCAGACAGAGTTCGTAAGTCGGAGGCCTATAAAGCTGCGAGAAAATCTCTCCGCCAGGCGATCAACAGGAGCAAGGTGAATAGCTGGAGGAGACTTCGTGACGACGTTGATTCCGACCCGTGGGGCCTGGGTTACAAACTTGTAACACAGAAACTCGGCGCCCGCTCTCCACCTTCCATCATGGAGGGCGCCACCATGGGGAGGATCGTCGCTGCGTTGTTTCCTGAACATCCACAGCGACCGCCGGTTGACTTCGGACGGGTAGAGGACGTTCCACTTTTCACTTTCGAGGAGCTGGAAACCTCCGTTCTCTCCCTGAAGAGCAACAAGGCTCCTGGCCCGGATGGGATTCCCAGTGAGGCTTTAAAGAAAGTATTTTTAATCAACGCTGACTTGTTGTTGAGAATGTACAATGCCTGTTTGGTAGAAGGGGTGTTTCCGGCTCCCTGGAAAACAGCCAGGCTTGTACTGATCAGCAAGGGCAAAGGTGATCCCGAGCTGCCGTCGTCCCACAGGCCTCTCTGCATGTTGGACACGGCTGGGAAGCTGTTCGAGAAGCTGATCCGTTCCCGCCTGACTTCTGCCGTGGAAGCTGCCGGGGACTTATGCCCCCGTCAGTACGGCTTCAGAAAGGGACGGTCAACGATCGACGCTGTCACCGAAGTTCAGAGAGCTGTGGAGAGAGCCGAGAGCCACAACCATTTCTCCCGCCGAGTAGTGCTTCTTGTTACGCTTGATGTCAAGAATGCCTTCAACTCGGCGAGGTGGGTCGATATGTTGGATGCGCTTCGCAACACCTTTCGTATTCCTGCATATCTGTTGCGGCTCGTCGAGGATTATCTACGCTCTCGAAGCCTGATTTATGACACGAGGGACGGAACGCGGACGATGGAAGTCACTTCTGGTGCCGCACAAGGTTCAATACTCGGCCCGGATCTCTGGAACGTTGCCTATGACAGCCTCCTGAGGTCCGAGATGCCTGAGGAAACCACTTTGGTTGGGTACGCCGATGACGTCGCAGCTCTCATTGCTGCACGCAACGTTGAGCTGGCCCAACTGAAGTTGAACCGAGTTATGCGGGTGGTCAACAACTGGATGTCCGATCACGGTCTCTCACTTGCTCTCAGTAAGACGGAGATCGTGATTCTTACGAAAAAGAGGATCGACACCGTCGTCCCGTTTCGAGTGGGAAGGGAGGTGGTCACATCAACTCGTGCCGCCAAATACCTCGGGGTTATGGTGGACACCAAGTTAAGCTGGAGGGATCAGATCTTCGGTACGGCGGACAAGGCCGCTAAAGTAGTGACTTACCTTAGTAGGCTGATGGCCAATGTCGGGGGTCCCCGATCCAGCAGAAGACGTCTGTTGATGTCCGCGGTCCAGTCCGTGCTTCTTTACGGGGCAGAGGTGTGGGCAGGCGCTCTAGATAAGGAGTGCTACAGGTTGCGAGTCGCCCGGGTTCAGCGTCAAGCTGCGCTCCGGGTGTGTTCCGCCTACCGGACAGTGTCCGAGCCTGCCGTCCTGGTGGTCGCCGGAGTCATCCCTGTCAAGCTCTTGGCAGGGGAGAGGAAAGCGATTTATCAGAGACAAGGCGAGATCGGCAAGGACACGGCAAGAACAGAAGAGCGCTCCCGAACCTACCAGCAGTGGCAACACAGCTGGGAGCACGACACCCGAGGACGATGGACTGCGCGACTTATCAAGCAGGTCCAACCATGGGTGGAACGGCGGCATGGGGAGGTGGACTACTACCTGACCCAATTTTTGACAGGTCACGGCTATTTTCGGTCGTACCTGAACCGTATGGGAAAGACCGGTTCACCGGACTGCATTTATTGCCCGGGTGTTCCCGACGATGCGGAACACACATTCTTCCACTGTCCCCGTTGGGAAGGGCCCCGCCTGGAGGCCACACAAATCTTTGGTGCATTTTCGGTGGACTCGGTCTGCCAAAAGATTTTGGAGGATGAGGGCAACTGGGATTGTTTGTCACAGTTCGTCCGGGGCATCCTCCTGGAAAAGAAAACCGATCTGGACCGTGAAGTGGCCCAGATCCCTTGATCGAGTGGCTGGATAAGGAGCGAGCCCCACGGGCGTAAGCCAAATTTAGGCCTAGCCTGACGTAATGTGACAAACAATTCCAGGTTAGATTCCTAAAGAGTAGAGGAGGTTTTTTAGTGGGTAAACTCGTTTTTAGGGGAGCCCCACACTACAGGCTGGCCACCTGTGTGCGTAATGCATTTTTCCGCCTCTCCCTCAAAAAAAAAAAAAAAAAAAAAAAAAAGTCTCCATAGTCCGACTTTCTTGTTCTGAAGGACATTATTGGTGGGGTATTTGATATTAATTTCAATTATTGGGCACTACCCACCTCCAGGTTTATGGCGACCGTCAGAAGAGCGAAGATACAGCCAGATATCCTCTTGTCAGAAAAATAAAATTATTTTGAATTTACACAAGACACAAACACAAACACTAACATTGACGCCACAAAATTGATACCCGACGTTTCGAGAAACCGCACAACGTTTCCCGTTATCTAGGGCGAACTTGAGGTTAAAAATTCACGCGATTACGCAACCTTGCCGAGCGCCGGACCACGACTGCAGGTGAATCATCGCCTAGGGGTGGAGGGGGAGGGGGGGCTGGAGTCCTGTTCGGTCCTATCACTGATAACGAGGGTCGCCGTGCGTTATCAGACAGATGTTTTATTTCCTCTCTCGCCACTTCCAAATACACCGGGCTTATTTCCACCGATGGTTGGGAAATAGGTGTTTGTTCCACCGCCATAAACAAGGATTCCACCAAATTTCGTTTTTTCCAATTTGGTTCTTTATATAAAATTCCAGTTTTCTCCCAATCTACCTTGTGGCCGGTACTCATTACATGTTCACAGATTTTTGATCCATATACCTCTCTATTATTTACTTTTTTCTGATGTTCAGAAATGCGAACTTTTAGTGGTCTGGAGGTTTGGCCAATATAATTTTGTTTACATGAGCACGGTATTCTATACACCACGTTTTTGTTTTGTTGATTTTCATTAAAAGGTTTAATTTTTGTAACTTGACCCCTTATTGTCATGTTTGACTTAAAAACTGTTCTTATATTGTGTTTTGAATTAATTCGACGGACTTTTTCTGAAACATTTTTAATGTAAGGAATGCAAACAGTGGTGATCGGCTTTTCGACCTCATTTAAACTCAAACTATTGTTTTGTGTTTCACTTAACACTCTTTTCGTGGCTTTATTAATTATCCTTGTCGGGTATCCACTACTTTGTAATGAACATTTTATGTTATTAAGTTCAGTTTTAAAGATCTCTTCGTTACTGCAAATGTTTTTTGCCCGTTTAATTAAGCCTATTGCAAGTCCAGTTTTGACGTGATCAGGATGGTTGGAAGAATAATGTAAGTATTGCCCTGTCGCTGTAGGTTTTCTATGAACCTTAGTTTCCCAGCAATCCCCCGATTTTTTAACTAAAACATCCAAAAAGGCCAGTTCATCGTTCTTTTCCATTTCGATAGTAAATTTAATTGTGTCACAAAGTGAGTTCAGGTAGTCCTTAAATTGCATTAGTTTAGTGTCAGATTCTTCCCATAGGCAAAAGACATCGTCAACATAACGGACCCAAAGTTTAGGCTTGACATTAGAGCCATTTAAAGCGTCACTCTCAAATTTTTCCATAAAAATGTTGCTTAAAATCGGGCTTAGCACCCCACCCATGGCCAGCCCTGTGGTCTGTTCATAAAACCTATCGTTTAGTTGAAAGTAATTGGATCTAATACAGACATTTAAAAGTTCCAAAATGGTTGATATGGGAATGTTAGTTCTTTCCGTCAGAGTGATATCTATTTCCAATTTTTCTCTTATTATTTTCAAACAAGGTTCAATAGGAACGTTTGGAAACAGGTTACAAACATCGAAACTCACCATCAAAGTTTTTTCAGTTGGCGGACAAGAATGTAATTTAGCTACAAATTCCTCAGAATTCCTTAAGAACGATTTTGATGATCCAAACAGTGGTGTCAAAATGGGGAGAATAAATTTAGAGAGCTCGTAGTATGGTGAGTCAATGGCGCTGACAACTGGCCTGAGTGGTATGCCTTCTTTGTGAAGTTTTGGCAACCCATACAAGTGAGGGGCTTTAGAATATTGTGGGCTTAATCTGAAGAACGTGCTTTCCTTAACAATAGATTTGATTTTCTTGAGTTCTGATTTTATTTTATTTTGAACGTTGGCTGTCGGGTCTCGATTCAACAACTTATATTGACCTCCCTCAATTATTTCGTTAATCTTTTTATCATACTGAGACTTGTCTAATAAAACTACTGCGCCACCTTTGTCCGAAGGCAATATGACAACAGAATCGTCATTTTTAAGATTTTTTAACGCTTTTATTTCGTTGGTAGGAAGGTTGTTTTTATAAGCATTTGATTTTTTTAAAGTATTTACAATTGAACATCTATAAGAGTTTCTAGCTTCAGGAGGCAAAAGTGATACAGCGGGCTCAATTGAGGCTATCATATCAATATTGGACACTCGGTTCGGTGCAACACTAAAGTTGAGACCTTTGCTCAGAACTCTCTTTTCCGCGTCATCCAGCGGTTTGCTAGACAGGTTGACCACCAGCTTATCTGATATATCAGTCGTGGCTGCCCTGTTATGACCTGCATCTTTGCCTACCTGACTACTGTTCCTTTTATCTAGCAGTTTATTAAATTTAGTTTTCTGTTTATTCCTCTTAGCTTCAAAAATTCTATTTTGTTTATTTCTGAAACTATCCAGAATGGGCATTAGGTCGTTTTTCTCTATTATATCACTAAGTATATAAACTTAGTATATAAATATTGAAACTATTAAAAATGTTTCAGAAAAAGTCCGTCGAATTAATTCAAAACACAATATAAGAACAGTTTTTAAGTCAAACATGACAATAAGGGGTCAAGTTACAAAAATTAAACCTTTTAATGAAAATCAACAAAACAAAAACGTGGTGTATAGAATACCGTGCTCATGTAAACAAAATTATATTGGCCAAACCTCCAGACCACTAAAAGTTCGCATTTCTGAACATCAGAAAAAAGTAAATAATAGAGAGGTATATGGATCAAAAATCTGTGAACATGTAATGAGTACCGGCCACAAGGTAGATTGGGAGAAAACTGGAATTTTATATAAAGAACCAAATTGGAAAAAACGAAATTTGGTGGAATCCTTGTTTATGGCGGTGGAACAAACACCTATTTCCCAACCATCGGTGGAAATAAGCCCGGTGTATTTGGAAGTGGCGAGAGAGGAAATAAAACATCTGTCTGATAACGCACGGCGACCCTCGTTATCAGTGATAGGACCGAACAGGACTCCAGCCCCCCCTCCCCCTCCACCCCTAGGCGATGATTCACCTGCAGTCGTGGTCCGGCGCTCGGCAAGGTTGCGTAATCGCGTGAATTTTTAACCTCAAGTTCGCCCTAGATAACGGGAAACGTTGTGCGGTTTCTCGAAACGTCGGGTATCAATTTTGTGGCGTCAATGTTAGTGTTTGTGTTTGTGTCTTGTGTAAATTCAAAATAATTTTATTTTTCTGACAAGAGGATATCTGGCTGTATCTTCGCTCTTCTGACGGTCGCCATAAACCTGGAGGTGGGTAGTGCCCAATAATTGAAATTAATATTAAGTCCGACTTTCGTTCAAATTTGTTTATATCTATTTCTTTCACATGATTTTTTTACGTTGATTTTACAAATAAGCGTTTGTATTACAATGGTTTGTTGTTTTTAATGGGTTTTAACCATTTTTACCTCATTTTACCCTTTGCTAAGAGGTTTTAGAATTTTTACAATGATACTTCCAGAAATCCACAATCTTCTCTAATCAGATAATTCCTGGTCCCATTTGTGTCAGATTATCAGGAATCTACATCAGTTATTGATTCCGAAATTTTTCTTTCAGATCACCCCTTGGAAACATTGTACTGTGGGAATAAATTAGCCAGAAAAATAGCTTGGCTCATTTGCCAAAAATTTACATAAAAAACCTATTTTTATATAATTTTTTATCTTACATAATCTCTTGTTATGTAATATACATCTGTGATGTAGTTGGATTGACTTAATTGGGTTCCTGTTTTATTTCATGTGGATAGATAACATTTATTCATATACACTATAGTGTATATGTTGAATGAATATCTGTATCTCTGGATAAAGACCTTCAAAAAGGAAAAGTAAGATTATTATCATCGAATTTAAACAGAGCAGAAGATCTGGTTTTAGCATCTGACAATTAATTGGTAATCTTACAAACTGACTTGGCTTAGTAGTAGTATGTCATCAACCACGCCAACCACAACCAGTTAGGCAATTAGCTGGGAATTAATTTAAAGAAGAATAACTTACACTAATGATTGACGAAACTACCCAGTTTTGTATGGTTGTGTTGTCTCGCAGGTTTTGTTATCGTGGAGGTGGCGACGTCATGCGGCAGTGATGGCCACAGCCTAGCGTTAGCGGAGAGTGGGGAGGTGTTCTCGTGGGGCGACGGCGACTATGGCAAACTGGGTCACGGCAACAGCGATCGGCAGCGACGGCCTCGCCAGATAGAGGCCCTGCAGGGCGAAGATGTTGTACAGGTACAACACATCACCTGATTATTGAAAAATCTATGTAGTTTGTTCTCCTCTCAAGTTCAACATTCAAGAGTTTATTTGGCAATATTTTTTGTTGATCTACAGTCTATCAAATGGGTCTTTGTTAAATACCTAAATGTTATGAGCGCGAATAGAGTCTACTCAATGGTCACTGGTTAAACAGTGGGAAAAAGTTTTTGGATTCTAAACATTTTTTAAATTAAACCAATTGATTCAAAGAAACTTTCAAATAGCTTCAAATATAAAAAAGAAGATTTGTCATAAGTGTTCTTGTTCAGTGAAGCATAAGTGCTGTTAATTGCAACCATTTATTACATTTTTTATGCATGTAAAGAGGAGTGTTGTTGGTGTTTCGCTTGAGTGACAACTTACTGAACTTATTTTAAGACCTACTCACTTTGTAAATGAGACAGGTGCAATATTGCATAAACCATGGACTATGTTTCATAGGTTCACCTTTTAAAAGTTAGTAAAAGACTTTTTAATTAAAAAAATTGTTTATTTTAATAAAAACTTGAAAAAATGGACATTATGATTTTCAAACTCTAAAAAATTGAAACACCAAAGATTCTTGGATACTGTTACAAAATGAAAAATCACATGTTTTGATTTTATTTCAAGCATTTTTTATGTGTATTACAAGACATAACATAAATGAGGCATGCAAACCTTTATAAACACAGATTTGAGACTGAAACTTGTCTTTGCAAGCATGACTGTCTGTGCAGGTGGCGTGTGGGTTCAAGCACAGTGCGGTGGTAACTGGTGACGGCAAGCTGTTCACTTTCGGCAACGGTGACTACGGACGCCTCGGCCACGGCAGCACCTGCAACAAGAAGCTGCCGGAGAGAGTGACAGCGCTCGCCGGGGTGGAGGTGGGACAGGTGAGTCAACTCACGTCTATTGTTTGGTTCTTTATTTAATGTTTTTATTTTGTTGTACCATCAGTAGAGATGTGCGAGCATAGGTTTTGCAATCCGAGTCATGTTTGAGTCTCATGAATTACTTGTTGCAGGTCGCGTGTGGCCTGAACCACACGATTTGTGTGGCAGCCAACGGCAGTGCAGTGTGGGCCTTTGGTGATGGGGACTATGGCAAGTTGGGCCTTGGACACACCACGACCAAGGGCACTCCTCAGGTAATTGTTGTTGGGGCAGTCACTTTTTTTCTTTTAAAATTTTTGATAATTTGTTTAAATCTCAGTAATATTTTGTTCTGTTTGAAATATGATTGTTTCTTCTTCTAAGGATATCTTTTGAGACAGTATTGGGGCATCTTGTTGTGAAGGCCAGAAACTATATGCGATAGTAAATTCTTTAAATTATAAGTTTTCCTCCAGTATCATTTATATATTTTAAATTATTGCTAGATTGTTCCAATTTTAATATTTTTATCATAAGATATACATAAGATATTGCCATTCTTCATTAATAAGGGTCAAGTGTCTTTGGTGCTAAAATAAAAAAATTGTTTTTAACAAGGTTAAAACGTAAATGTTTACCTTCATAGCCTCTTTTTATGATGTTGCAATCGAAGGCCTGCATTCTCTCCCTGTCATCTCCTTATATGTCATCTTGAAGAAAGTCACATGAGGGTTACTTGAGGCATTTGAGGTGAATAGAAATTAATTGGAAAGGGGCAATGTGTACATTTACTCCATTTGAATGAAATTTATTTTTTCAGAGGGTCGAGGCTCTATGTGGAGAGTCAGTAAAGCGAGTCTACTGTGGTACTCAGTTTACAGTATTTCTGACCAATGATGGTCGAGTATTTACCTGTGGCATCGATCGTCTTATTGGCCAACCAGAGTCCCGTGCAAGAGGACACCTTAAGCCTCAACAGGTGCGTTCTAAATAATGTTCCCCATCCAAGTTGTTGGCGCAGTTAGTGAAAATGTTAGTATAAGTCTGGAAGAGTAAATAATGTAAGCCAGCCGTCATGTGGCAACTCAATTTTTATTTTCAAATCAATCAAATGTTTTCCAATATGGATAAATCTTAAAACCGTGTCCTCACTGGCCAAACAGTGTGCAGCCAAACTTTTGTTTGTTGGTATTTTTGTAGAATGTAAATCAAATAATCAGTAATTGTTGTAATTGTAAGAAATGTTTCTTGATTTTTGTGTTTGCCGAACAAGTTCGCAGCGAATGTTCGGCCATTGTAGATGTGGCTTCAAGCGATTGAGGAATCAAAACAATTGAAAGAATAAGTTTGTCACAATGCTGAATTTTGTTTTTTATTTGTATTTTATTTATACAGGGTGTCACAAAAAAGTGTCAATGGCTATACAAGACCTGATTCTACATGCAAAAATAAGTCAATAATGAAGGATAACAATTTTTGGATTTCGGCTTAGTTTATCCGTAATCCGCCATTTTGTTTTTTATACATAATAATTTTTATTTCCGTGACTGTTCGTTGTATTAAGTTCATATTTGGCATGAACCTTTATGACAGCAATGTCCATTTTCAGGAAAAAAATTATTTTTGTCCAATGTGTATTTTCATAATGGCGGCCATTTTAAATTTTTAAACTCAAATATCTCAAAACCGGTAAATTTTATAAAACTTTTACAAGAGACAAAAAAGTTGACAAATAAAATCACCTAACTAATGATACCAAATTTGTAAGGATCTGACGACAAATAATGGAGTTATTGAGATTTTTCTTCTAAAATAACCTAAATTTGTATGCATTTTAATTGAAAATCAATGATTTTTGCATACAAATGGCAATGACTCCGTTATTTGTTGTTCGATCCTTACAATCTTGGTACCATTAGTTAGGTAATTTTATTTGTCAACTTTTTTGTCCCTTGTAAAATTTTTATAAAATTTTCCGGTTTTGAGGTATTTGAGTTTAAAAATATAAAATGGCCTCCATTTTGAAAATACACATCGGACAAAAATAATTTTTTTCATGAAAATGGACATTGCTGTCATAAAGGTTCTTGCCAAATATGAACTTAATACAACGAACAGCCACGGAAATAAAAATTATTATGTATAAAAAACAAAATGGCCGATTACGGCTAAACTAAGCAGAAATCCAAAAATTGTTATTCTTTATTTTTGACTTATTTTTGCATGTAGAATCAGGTCCTGTATAGCCAGGGACACTTTTTTGTGACACCCTGTATGGATTAGCTTTGATTGGCATCTAAATTTAAATTTAGTCCATTGTAGTGCCTAATTGGTTTTATCTCTCACTAAGAAATTGCTTGTGGGCTGAAGAAGCAAGTTATTTACTGGATAACTTTAGAAGTGGGGACAAAGAGGGAGATGAAAAATACCACTATCTTAACTGTCCTAATGACATTCAAGCAACTCATCTATACTTATTTAATATGCTAAGGTTTTTTTTTTGTAATTTGAACTCCTACAATTTTTTACTGATTTTCAAGTTTTTGCTGTAGTTGGATAGGATGGTCTATAGTCAATTTCACCAAAAATTAATGAGAATCAGACTTAAAATAAAGGTGTTATCCATAGTTAAAATAAAATTTGAAAATCTCCCATCAAAACAAAATTGGGATTGAGTTGAGCATTTTAAACTTCTGTTATTGAACAGTTGCTGTTACTTATCATCACGATATTGGATTGGATATAAAATTATATTTATAAAGTTTAAAGTTTAATTATTTTTAATATCTTAATTAAATTTCTTGATTTCAAGCAAGGTGTATACTAGAGTAACATTATTGTGACAATAAAATAATTTAAATTAATAAAATGAAAGTTGCAAGTATCTTGAATATTTTTTAAACATATGTGCAGAGATTCTTTCGCAAAGTCAGTTGTTTTAAGTCACTAAGCACTCATGGCACTTGAGTAAATTATTAAAAGTTTACTAGATTTATTTATTGTTAAAGACAAATGTCTTTAGAATATCAAAGGTTTCCTAACCTATTATCAAGCTGTTGTGTTGTCAGGTGATGGCGCTTAGCGGAGTGTTTGTGGAGGCGGTGGCGGTGGGGGCGGAGCACGTGCTGGCGCTCACGTCTGCGGGCGATGTGTGGGGCTGGGGCAACAACTCGGACAACCAGCTGGGCCTCGGACACAGCCCCATCATACGCCACCCGCAGAGCATACCCACCCTCTCCGGCAAGGGCATCAAACAGGTTGGCACCACGCAAAACTCAAAATATATACATTTTTTTTATACTTTTGTCTGTGCAATTCGGATGGGTAAAATTATGTGCTTTGCACATCCTTAGTTGTATTGTTTCCCCCTTATTTACCACTAACAAATTTATAATTTATGAAAGTCTTATTTAATTTTAATAATATAAAAATGTATGTCCTGAAACAAGTTATGTTCAGTCTGTCTGTGATAAAAAAAAAGTTATGTTCCCAAATTAAGAACGAAGATTGATTCGTGATGCTTCTATGTCTTCACCAAATATAAACAAAACTTTCTTGTTATACAACCTTCAATAGCAAGCCATAAGCATTAAAGAAGTAAATAGATAAATGATTTTTTTGCAACCTGTCCATAAGAATTATGCAACCTTATTTCAAAATTATAGAATTTAACTTCAATATGCATGTTTTTAGTTCAGACTTTATTTTTGTAAACAATGACATTTGAAGGTGTTGGAATACATTTGTCGGACATCTCACCTGATTTATTTTAAAAATCACGACAAGCAGAATTATCGGTGAAATCTGACAGGATGTTTGATTGATCGATGTACTGCAGCGCATTCATGACAACCTAACATGTGGTGTTGCCGTATTTCGCTGGCTGTGGCCTTGTATTTAAGTAAGCTATGACCCAATTCAATAAGTAAAATGATTGATTGATGACACAGATCTCGACGGGCCGCACCCACAGCGCCGCATGGACCGCGCCCCCGCTGCCCCGCCGCCGTCCCGGCATGTCAAGTTCCATCCAGCTGGGCTGCCCCCCCGCCATCCCTCCGCAGTTTGGCCACCTCCAGGGCACACCCATACCCTCACTGCGTGCCAGACTGAGACTACTACACTACTTCTCAGATACCCTGTACAGCTGTTGGCGTTTACTGCCCCTCTGCTCACAGGTGAGCTGGCGTTAAGTACATATTTAAATCTGTGTTCGTGAAATCAAACTTAAATCTCCAGAAAAAGCCTACTATATTCAGCCTAATGTATTCCCCATAGGGAAATTCACTAAAAGTCAATGATATTCTGGTTCTGACCTGATTGGCTGGTCCTGAGTCTGGAATTCATCATTCACTCATCACTTTTTAGAAATTCTTATTACTCTCCAATATAAGTTTCAGTAAACAACAATTATCTATACAGCACATCATATGCATTTATTGATGCTGTTGGCAGCACTGTGACTGGGCGCACGTGGAGCCATACAGTTGGCTGGCATGCGCGCAGCTACGGCCGTTGCTGGCCCCACGGGTGTACACGCTGCCGCTGGTAAGGTCGCTGGGCCGGACGATGGTGCAGGGCCGCAACTACGGGCCACAGGTCACCGTCAGGCGGCTCTCCAAACACAAGGCCACCAAGCCCATCTTCACACAGATCGCCCGCCAGGTGGTCAAGATGCGGCCGGCCGATCTGAGGCTACCCTCCAGGGCTTGGAAGGTAGTTTTAAACTAATTTATGGCTATTACAGTAGACCCTCTCTTAACCGACCCTCACGGGTATATACATTGTTGTCCTATTATAATACAAATATAAGCTGGGAATCCATAAATTCTTCCTACTTTTAAAACATCACCTCAATGTACAAATATTTTTTTCATATTTTATGTCATTTTGCAAACTTATAGCATAGAAACTAAAGAAGATAATTCCCAACTCTTACATTAGCCATTAAGTCAATTTCCCTCATTACCTTAACCATCTCTGTTGTGAATATCTGAAAAATTAACCGATAGATTTTCTTTATCATTAAGATCCTAAAAAAATTTCTCATTTGTACAAAAACTGTTTGCTGATTTAATTTTGAAGCTAATGGGAGGAAGCTAACATTAGGGATTAGTTTGATAACCCTTGTATGTACCACAGGTGAAGCTGGTGGGAGAGGGGGCGGATGATGCGGGGGGTGTGTTTGACGACACCATGACTGAGATGTGTGACGAGCTGGTGTGTGGGGCCGTACCGCTCCTCATCCCCACCCCCAACGCTGTCAACGACACCGGCTACAACCGGGACAAATACCTGCTCAATCCGTCGCTCACACAGCCTCACCACCTCGTCTGGTTCAAGTTCCTAGGTGGGTTCTAAAACTATACGGGTGTATTTTTATCATGGAAAAGTACTAACTGACGAGAACTGGGCTCCAAATTGGACTCTCATTATGCAACCAACAAGCTTACATTCCTACTAAAACTACATACAGTTAACACCTTATATGAACACTTTTTTACCGTTCGCAAGCAACCTCCTTTTAACTGGGTTTGTGACCTAGCATCACTTTTCACCAAAATGGATGAGGGCAAATGCTTCAGACACCTATTTTTTCGATATTGCTCCTTATATTTTAAAGAACCCCAATATAATAAAACCAAGTCATGATATCCACAGCTATCATACAAGAGCAAAAAACCATACTTACATTAAATTTCACAGATTAAGCAAAACTATGAATAGTCATCTGGTCATTGCTCTGAAAATTTACAATTCTTTGGAAGGCTTAATAGATAGGTACTCAGAAAAACAATTTAAAAATAAACTGTACTCTTGGTTACTGAAAAATCCCTTTTATGATCTTGAAGAATTCTTTAAAATAAAGAACATTGCTTTTTGACATATGTCACATGTTACTATTAAGCATATAGTATTAAGTATTGACAATTGTTAATGATTGTATAATCCTTACAACAAATAAAGATTTATTTATTTATTTATTTATTGCAGTACACTTATTTTACATTTCTTCCAGTACATCACCAATCTGAATTATTTATAGTTTATACTCATTCCGGTAATAGTTTTAATTTGTGACTTAAAAGGGCAAAAGACTTATACTAGCGGTAATTTCATTTATTTATTTTCATTTTGCCTTTACACATTTTACAACACTCTGCTAGTTTATTCAATATTAAAATTCATATCTTAATTTGAGCCATAAAAATTTACATTATATGAGTTTAAGGGTACTTCGGTTTACTGACCACAGTCTTGGTCTCGAGGTAGCCTGTAAAGGATCTACTATATTGCGGGTGTCCAGCCTAAGTGTTCCAATAGCCAACTTTGTTTATTATACTTTCAACAGTAAACTTCCAATGAAGGACCATATTAATTTTTTTTTTTTTATGTTGCTTTTAGGTATGTATTTCAGTTTTCAAATTTTCCCAACATGAAAATAAAAAAAAAAAAAAAAAAAAAACTATCCCCCATTTATGTATTTTTTTTTAATTTATGTGTAATTTTTAAACCTTTTAAGACATTTTTATTCCTTTTAGTTTTTCTATAGACTTAATAGTTAGGGAGCAGGAGGCAATTGAAGTAAATTTTTTCTCCAATAAAAATAACATTGGACAAACTTTCATAGCCTCTATTTCCAAAACATGTAGTAAAATAAAAAATAACCAAGTATAAAAATGTCTTACAATTACGTTATAGAAACATTTATTTCATAAAATTATCATATTTCTCTAAATTTTATTTATTTGTCCACTATATTGGACAAACAAGTTTATTTATGTGCAAATGCAAATTAGAATGAGCTATATTTTGTTTTATGGCCGAATGTCAAACCATGACTGACACAGGCCGTCCCTTTCTGTAAGGGAGGGTGCGGGGGAGGGGTTCCTGTTTATCAGTGATAAGCCCTCCACCTTCCGCCCTTATATCGCTTGTATTCCAAAATTCATTCTTAACAATTGTGACGTAAACAGGACTAACAATGTCGACAGATGGACACGACAATAGCCTCTTCCTCAAATCAGGTTCCTCTAGTAAAATTTTACTTTCAACCCGTGTTATTAAGTAACATAAAATTTCCAGTTTATCCTGATAAACAGGACGTTTTTAATTATAGTTTCAGTCCAACAAAACGTTGGTTTTTCGTTAACTTTGAGACGAAAATTGTTTTTATGTGTCGTGTGTTCTGTGTTTGTAAATTCCTGATAAGTTTCAATTTGACAACAATCTAAATATGTGAGTGATACCCAAAAAATACAGCCATAATTGAAGATACCTCACCAAAAAAACATTCCATTCAGAAAAAGACAAAAATAATCTTGATATACCCTTGTAAGACATTTTTATTCTCATTTATTTTTTATTTCACTGAATAATTTTGAAGATATAGACGATGAAAGTTTGCCCAATGTTATACTTTTTGGAGAAAAAATTAACTTCAATCGCCTCCAGCTCCCTAATCATATAGTTAAGATAAAACTTCAAAGAAGAAAGAGGTCTTAATATTGTGTATAAGTGGAAAATATGACATAAAAAGAGGAAGTTTATCTTTAAAGTTGACCGTCATATTGGGAAGATCACAGGAAATTCAAAAATTGAAACACAATGCAACAACAAAATACTATCCCCCATAAAAAGTTAACTGTCAGACATAAATAAAGAAGTTAGCTATTGGAATACTCTAGGCTGGGCACTCGGTATAATGTGTTCAAATAAAATAATTTTTGTTTTAGTCTCAGTTGTGACAAAGCCATGTCCATGTAGGTATCCTATTTGGGGTGGCGATCCGCACCAAGAAGCCGCTGGCGCTGAGCCTGTCGCCCCTGGTGTGGCGGCTGCTGGTGCAGGAGCCGGTGAGCCGCGCAGACCTCGAGGAGAACGACACGCTGTACGCGCAGAGCCTGCGCGGCATCCGTGACATCCACCTTGCCGACATCACCGAAGCCAACTTCCATGAGGTTACTACCATCATCCACCCCACCCACATTGACTTAGAACTCTTCAAGTTTTGAATTTTACATGCTCTTGAAAGCTTCTGGAATTTGCCAACAAGACTGAAAATGTTCTTATGGTTTGGGAAAAATTTGTTTTTCTTTTTGTTGTTGTTTTGTTTTTCTGGGTATGAGACCAGGACAGAATGTTCTCATGGAAAGTCCAGTACATTGAGGAACTTAAGCAGAGAGTTAAAGAAAGTATTAGAGGCATAACTCCAGCAGTGTTTATAGTCGGGGGCAATAGAACAGGCGGGTGAAGGTCAAGCTAAATAAATTAATTTAACATGTAGCTAAATGGGAAAAAATCAGCTGGCTTAGTAAAAGTCTTGACCTTGACACGCCTGTTCTATTGACCCCGACTATAGAAAATCATGAGATTGAATTCAGACTACAAACGTTGCGTGCAAACCATTAACAGCATGTGAAACGGTTTAGTTTACTTCTAAGAAGAATTATGCAAACAGTAATGTTTCTTGTATTGTGATAAAAGCTGTTTAAAATATTATATTTTTAAAAAACAATTCCCATGTATCTAAGTTGCTTGGTTATTTATTTATTCAGTCTTAAAATGTGTCAAACAATGTATAATGATTCAATAAAATACTGTTCTTCCATAAGATTAAGATTGAAACTTTGAAAGCCTGTAAGGTGTAGCCCTGGGGGCAATGTAAATTATAATGGGTTTCCGCTCATCTACAGGACCTTTCCTAACGGTATGAGCGGATCTCTTTTACGATTCATACAAGCTGAAAAAAGGGGGACAAGTTTTGCGCTTGTATAGATATACGTAGTTGGTAAGACCTCATTAGTTTTTCCACAAAGAAAAAAAGACTATTAGAAATGTCATTTCATCATGTCTTCGACAATTTTTCTTATTTTGATTTAAACTTATAGAATATCACTAATTAAAATGTGATTTTAGGGGCACATTTCTATACATTAATAGTCAAACATGTTTCTTTTCCTCCTTTTTTTCAGCTTGCGGGCAATGTTAGAGAAATCCGCGCATACCAATAGAAAGGTAGTGTCTTGTAGATGAGCAGAATCCCATTAAATATTCATATCGGCCCACAGAAATTATATTATTTTATACTTCAAATCATACTCAGTCTTTATTTGGTTTCTGCTTATTTAGAATTTTATTTTGGGTTTGATAAATTGTCTCGTGGTTGGAGGTTAGGTTCGGGCAGAAGAAATGTTTTGGGCCCATGGGCAGCAAATTGGTAAATCTGGCCATGCATGTGTCATTTACTTTACAAGATGCGGTTTGATTGTGACTGTATGATGATTGTAATTATTTGCAAAACAAAAACTAAAGATTTAAACATAGCGTATAATATAGGTCTTATAAAACTCTAAGAAAGACTTGTTATACCTGTACTTAGAACTTATATGCTCTTAATATATACTTCAAAATTGTGTAAAGATACACTTTATTTAAAACAAAAGAATAAACCTTGAAAAAGTGTAGAGATTTTCTAGAATTTTAAGAAAATAAAACAAGCCAGGAAGGATGATTGTTTAAGCATATTTTTCATGTCACACTTCCAAGGTGGAAGTGGGGGTTACATTATGGGTATGGGGGTTCAAATCCCCCCGTTCGGCCACTCCCAAGGTTCGGAAGTAACGTTAAAACGTTGGTCCACCAGCATAGATAAGTACAGGCCTCTCAGTTGAAAAGAACTGTCAGTTAATTTCTGATCCCCCTCCACTAAAAACCATATGATTATTATTATGGGTGTTTCTGGGTGGACACCATGTTTTTATTTTACATGTCTGTGTACAGTTCATCCCCGTGGAGTGTTTCGAGGGTGCCAGCTGGACCGGGCAGGTTGTCCCTATAGTGCCGGGAGGTCGCAGCATTCCCCTGTCCTTCCACTCTCGCCAACAGTACGTGCAGCAAGCTATCAACTTCCGCCTTCACGAAATGGATCTTCAGGTAAATTTAAGCAATAAACATTACACTGTCCCAAAACTGCATTAATTCCTTTCTTCATAACATTTGTTAAACCAAAAATTTTTTATAGCAAAACTTTGATCAGAATTAAATATTTGTAATGTTAAGTGATAACTTATTGCTGAATCTTAGCAGACTGAGAAGTATCATATAATTTTGTATGTACATCTGTAGGTGGCAGCAGTAAGGGAAGGTATGTCATGGATTGTACCGGTACCTCTATTATCACTAGTCACAGCATCGTACCTGGAACAACTTGTCTGCGGTGTTGCACACATTTCCATCTCACAGCTAAAAAAGATTGCAAGGTTAGTTTACATAATTTTATAACTTTTGATATACAGTTGCATTCCTTTTATTTACATTTATTTATTGCTGGATTATTCATTTATTGTGTATCTATTTTAGAATAGATATAGATAGTTGTCCTTATCAGTAAAATCATTTCAAGAAATTTTTACATAATAATTATTACAAACTTGTGAAAGCTTTTGAGATTTGGGTGTCTCACTAGCTTAGCAGTTAGCATTTTCGATCTGTGACCTTGCTTCAAGTGGTTACAGCAAATTTGGAGAAGTTTGTATCACTTTGTTACACTTCCTCCCCAACTTCAACCTAAGATTTTGTTTTTATTGATTATTATTAGGGATGGGCCAATTCCAGGATTTCACACGATTCTGATTTTGATTCTTAATTTTTAATGATAATTCTCAACTATGGGCTCCATTCCAATTTTGGATTAACCAAAAATAAAAAACCAATTTTACAACATCAACAATTTTAACAGCCAAATTTAAATAAATAAAAAGTCTTTAAAATTCCGAATAAATAAAAGAATAAAAAATTCTGAATAAATAAAAAGTAAGCAAAAAATTCAATTTGTCAGGTTGACATCAACTATACGAGTCTGCAGCCACCCACTAGCCGCTAATCGCATCACTCATCATCACTCAATTTTCCGGGGTTTATGTGGAAAAAACGACCATTTTCAGTAACAGCATGAAATGTTGTGTATAAAAAAATCTTATATTGTACGAGTAATTTACCTCAGTAGGGCTGAATGGGAAAACTGACTTTAGGTTGTTGTTAAACGAGACATATCTTAAGAGGTCTAGGCCCTAAGATATTTATTTTTACCAAAATATTACATCGATTGAAAATTAAAACTCCACTAACTCAACTCTACATAAATCGACATTCTGGATTACCTAACATCACTGTACATGCCTAAGCACTCGACTGCGCTCCTCATGCCCAACAACCACTATTTAAAGCCAGATTTTTTTTTAAATCAAGGGTTTTACATGGCCCGATGTTATTACATGAGAATTTCAGCCAATGGATCCAATCCTATCCTACTGCGACCACTTTTCTGCGAGTCCCCAGTCATTGAAAGAAGATATACAATTTTCGATCAGTATTTTTGCCATTTATCGTCATTAGATTGGCAGCGATCACCTCCCTGTCTAATCATCATTCAAAAACAATATTACACTGGTACACGGTCTGACGGCAGTCACCAAACTTTACAGCGCCTAAATTTACATTATGTCGAGTTTGAAATTCGTCGGGTATTACTGTATCTATACTTATTTAATATTAAGTGTTTTTTTGTGTAGAGAACTCCTCCTACAATTCTCAACCGATTTTCAAGTTTCTGGTGTCGTTGGATAGGGTTTGGTCTGTAGTTGTATCTGCCAAAAATTGATGAGAATCGGACTTAAAATAAGGTTTATTCATATTTATGAAATACTTATAATAGCAGGTTACAATACCTTTCCAATCAATCCATATGATTTGTCTAGATGACTAGTTTTGGGACTGTTATCCCATTATCAAATCTGTCGTCAAGAGTTAAAAGTAAAAAAACACTGTCATTTTTTGTCAATTTTAAAAAGTACATAACACCTAACATACAACACAGACACGACGAACGAACAAAAAGAAAAATTTAAACTGTGATCACACTTGTGGCCGGCCAAAGACAAGTCCAGACTGCGCGGCCGCGGCAGGAGGATAATCAGCCGATGCCTGCTTGATGACGTGTACTCTGGAGTGGTGTTATCAGCCGGTCTTTGTTATCTATGGTCTCGTTGCTACCTAGCCTTCCAATTCTGTCAAATAAAATATTTGAGCCAAAATTTAATTTTTTAATTTAAGACATCATTTGGCGATGACTTCAAAGCTTTGTAAATTTCGTAGCTCTCTAGCACATTCATTTATGGGGCCTTTATTACATTTATGTAATATTTTTAAATTGTCACTGCAGCTGTTAACATTATGATTTTCATTGAAAGGGGTTCTGCAAACTTGGAACGTTGTGTTTGCAACTTAGGTTTAGGTAGATGTTCACTAAACCTTTTTTTCAAAAGAACACCCACATTGTCCTATATAAATTTTTGGACAATCACTGCAGGATAATTTATACACTCCCGTATCGTCAAGGCTGTTATTATGGCTATTAGAAACAACATTGCTTAGGTGGCGTTCAAGTTTATTTTTATTTATTTATTTTTTTTATTTATTTTTTTTTTTTAAGAGGTTGGCGGACCTCTTTTTGCCTTACTTTGCCCCGTCCACATAGACCATTGATCTGTGCGTGGATCGTATTAGACAAAGTAAGGGGGTGAGCCGCTACAGTACATGGTGAAAGGTACTGATAAAAGTCACTGGCCGGACGCGGATTCGAACCCACGACATCGCTGCCATGGTCCCAAAATCCGGCGCGCTAACCACTACGCCACCGACTCACCCAAACAGTTTTACTTGCCAAAATAATGTTTTCTTTCTTTAATTCATTTTTTAACATGAAATGTAAATGACTACCAAAATCTATGGACACATAACTGCGGTCGGTCCTATCAGCTTGGTATTTATTTTTCTGTTTGTAAATAATGGTATCGATTATGCTACTATGGTAACCATTATTGACGGCAATATACTTTAAAATGTTATATTCGTTGTTATAATCTACTTGTGACATTGGCACTCGTAAGAATCTGTTGACAAAACTATTGTAAGCAGCCATTTTGTGGGATTGAGGGTGGTTCGAAGTGGCATGAATGGTATGGTCAGTAGTAGTGGGCTTCCTGTAAATTTTGAATCTGATCTCATTGTGGTTTTTTATCAGTGTTAGGTCCAAAAAAATTAATCGATGCATTTTCTTCAATTTCTAGGGTAAACTTTATCTTTTGTGAAATGCTATTTAAATAGTTGTTGAATAGGCTGAGTTGCCTTGTGTTTCCGTTAAATATAACAATAGTGTCGTCCACGTACCTTCTGTAAAATTTTATCTGTATAATTTTAACTTTTAACTATCTTCTGGTAAATTTAAAACAAGGGTGCTATCCACAAATTAAATTTGAAATTTTCTCATTAGAATAACATTGAGATTGGTTTGAGCATTTTAAACATCTGTTAACGTGCAGCTGTGGTTTTGGGTGATCACTGATATTCACAATATTGGATTGGTTGAATGTCATTGATTTAGAACTAAATTTAACTTTTGTATTGTATCAAAATAAATTGATCGATGTTGAGCAACACTAGCAAGCATTAGTTTCTTTAAATTGTATAATAATTTACCTTGTTAAATGGGCCCAAAAATGAGTTTGCAGGGAGGGCCCCAAAAAATCAGAAATACTACTGACTACTGTAAGCAAACAAAAATCCAATTTGTTTAAAAATATTTTTTATTTATAAAACTTGTATTGTAAATTATATTTTATAAGGTAATAAAGTATTACCAATTACCAATTCAAATTAATGCATACTCAGTTACATTATTTAACAGCAGCCACTCTGTAGAGATTATTGTAATCCAAGTGCAAGTTAAATAAGCAAGGTCTGTTACTCTTGAAACTACAAAAGTATGTCCCATAACATTAACGTGCCAAAAGGTGATGGATAAAGCTGTGGTTTATAGTTTGGTTACCAAACCCGACTACTTTGCAAAGCCTTCACATCAAGACTATAACATAGCTTTCAAGCAGTTGACTGATGATTTTAAGCAGAAAGGGCTGAAAATCTTAGTTTGTTCGGCGATGGGATGTGTAAGGGATCGGATAGAGATTGACCACTTTGTCTCTAATCTGATTGAATTCCAACGTAGCACAAAGGCCACTATTTACATTGTATCCTATAACCAAGCAGCATCCAGAGTTTTATGGAATGGCCTCTCACACTCTCAATTTTTGAGTGTGGTTGAAGGTACTGTACGCAAATATGAAGGATTGGACAACCTGAAGACAACACACTACACTTCACTCAACCTGTCGATACCAGCTTCATTACACAGTAATGTGGAAGGAGAAGGAAATGCAGCTGCTGCAACCACAACACTACCGACAGCCATCCTAGCCAAACCAGTGGAACAAGACGCTGATACCACCCACAGCTCGCCCTCCAGCCATCCATCACAGCACCATCAACATTCACCTGGTTGTAATTTAAACTCCTCTCTCAACAATACCATCAAACTGACCTAGATTCTAATACATCAAAAATCCCAAATAATCATGTTTGTTCAACTTCAAATCTAATCACTATTTTCAATCAAAACATTCAACATTTGGACTCGAGAAAAGAATCTTTGGAAATAGTAATTGAAGAAATTAAACCTAATATTTTAGTTTTAACAGAACACAGCATGAGTAAATATGAATTAGAAAGATTTAATTTAAATAAATATTCAGTAACTTCTGTTTACTGTCGTACCACCACTTCAGGAGGGGGTGTGGTGATATTGTCAGAGGCGGGTTTGAAGGCTAAGTCTTTAAAATTAAGTAAACTTAATGATTTAACTGAAGATAAACTTTTTGAATGTTGTATAGCAAAATATAATGTAAATAATTTTAAATTTATTCTGGCCGGAATTTATAGAAAGCCTCAGCTTCAAAATACAGAATTTTTAAGTAGATTAGATCAGTTGTTTGAAATCTTTGTTTCAATTTATGATGTAGAAAACTTTATAATTGCAGGAGACTTTAACATTGATGTTTTAAGTTCAAAATCAGAGGTCCATGATTTTAAAAATATTCTTAAATGTCACGGGTTTAGGTACATGGTCGACTTTCCAACCAGAGTTGCAATTAATTCTGCCACAGCTATAGACAACTTTGTAACTAATTTAGACCAATCTTTGACAAATGTACATGGTGTAATAACAGCTCTATCTGATCATGATGGACAGGTTTTAGAAATTATAACAAAATCCGCACTAGAGCCAGAACGAAAATACCAATACATTGAGCGTAGGGATTTTTCAGAGAGTAATATGAAAGTGTTTCGTAATTTGCTGTCGCGTGAAAGTTGGTTTTCTATGTACATAGCTAAAGTAGAAGATAAGTTTACAACTTTTGAAAATATTTTTCAATATTATTTTAATATTGTTTTCCAAAAAAAGAAAGTAAAAAAAAGGTTAAACCCGAATGAGTCTTCCTGGTTCAATACCGAGCTAGTAGAGGAACATAAGGAGATAGTAGCTTTGACGAAGCACGCTAAACGTATTGGTAATAATGATTTGTTGGTTTACTGTAAACAGTAGAATAAAAACTATAAATCCAAGTTGGTGCAATCTAAAAAATCGTTTTACGACAACCAAATAAATAACTCTGATAACATTTGTAAGAAATCATGGGAAATAAATAGGGAGTCAGGGAAATCTAACAGCAAACCAAAAAATTCTATTCATCAGACTAAAATAGATAATACTATTATTAAGGATCCCTCAAAAATGGCAAATATTTTTAATGAACACTACATTAATGTAATAGAAGAAATAGTTCACAAAAATCCCTTAATAAAAAATATGGCAATTAATTTATGCAACAGCTCTTCTGAAATCCAAATCAACAAGGAATTTAGGTGTGATCCTGTTACCGAAACTGAAATAAACAAAATTATTTTAAGTTTAAAAAACAAACTATCTAGTGGGCATGACGAAGTACCCTTAAAATTAGTAAAGTATGTAAGATCATGTCTTTTAAAACCACTAACCCATTTAATTAATTCTTCTTTTATCACTGGAAACTTTCCTGAAAGTTTGAAGGTTGCCAAAATTGTCCCGATTTTCAAGAATAAAGGAGATGAATCCGATGTAAGTAATTATCGCCCAGTATCTTTGCTAACTTCAATCTCTAAAATTTTTGAAAAAGTAATGTACAACCGATTAGTAAAACACTTAGTAAATAACAACCTTTTTGATGAACAGCAACATGATTTCCGTAAGGGGAAATCCGTGACTACCGCTCTTCTAGAATTTACTGAAACAATTATCGATGCAATTGATGAGGGGAAAAAAGTAGTAGGAGTCTTCATGGACCTTTCTAAGGCTTTCGACAGCATCTCGCATACAATACTTCTAAACAAATTGGAAAAACTGGGAGTAACTAAATTATCTTTGAATTGGTTCAGCTCATATATCTCCAACAGAAAACAGTACGTTGAGATTGTTTCTTCAAAGAGTAATAAAATTACTAAATATCATTCAGAACCTTTAATTACAAAGTATGGAGTCCCTCAAGGTTCCATTTTAGGCCCTTTATTATTTATTTGTTATGTGCAAGGAATGCCCACAGTATTAAAAAACAATCATGCCACTAGTAGCAAACTGGTTATATATGCTGATGACTCTAATTTAATTTCCTCATCAAAAAGCTACCAAGATCTTGAATTCACATGTACAGAGCAGCTAAAAAACATTCAATCTTATTTTTTGGCAAATAGTCTATTTTTAAACACTGAAAAAACTAATTACATGTTTTTTTCTACAGCCCAAAATAAAGAAACCCCTAACATATCTATAAATATTGATCAAAATCAAATAGAACAAATTAATGTCACAAAATTTCTAGGATTAAACGTAGACTGTCACCTAAGTTGGGACTGTCATGTTCAATGTGTATCAAATAAAATTGCGTCTGGTTTATATGTGTTAAAAAGGATGTCTTTTCTGTGCAATTTGGAAACATTGAAATCAATATATTTTGCTCATGTACATTCTCATTTATCTTATGGATTGGCTATATATGGAGGAACATCAAAACAAAACCTTGACAAAATTCTAAAACTTCAAAAAAAAAGCTTTAAGAATTATACTTAAATTAGACATAAATGAGTCAGTTAAACAGCATTTTTCAAAATTAGAAATACTAACTGTATATGACCAATATATACTTGAATGTATAATATGTGTCAAAAGCCAGTTTCATAAACAAAATTTCCACAGGAATACTCATTCACATTTTACCAGGAACAGAGATACAATAAATCTATCTCAGCATAGATTGAAATTCTTTACAAAAAAAGCAATGCATATGGGATCAAAATTTTTTAACAATTTGCCTCCAAACATAAAAACTAAAATAGACAACTCATGTTTTCGAAATATTTTAAAAACATATTTATTGCAAAAGAGCTGTTATTCCATTGAAGAATATTTTTCGTAATTTATTCGTACAAAGCCCATCGCAAAATAAACATACTACGTCACTCGAATATTTTTTGTTGTGTTTTATTATTATTATTATTTATTTATTTTTTTAAAGGGAAAGTTTGTAAAAGTTTTAATAATTTTATTTATGTTTCTGAATTCTTTACTAGTAAAGAGCATTGTTTAACAGCTGTCCTACGCCTTTGTAGTATTGTAACTATGTTCTTTGTATTGACACTATTCATGTATGTATGTACAGAATGAATAAAGAATTTTTGATTGATTGATTGATTGAACATCCATTTCGACAAACTGTCATGTTTGTAGGTATCGAGACCTAGATGAAAATAACCCGTTGGTCCAGTGGCTGTGGTCTGTGTTGGAGAGCTTCTCGGATGCTGAGAGAGTTCTATTCATGAGGTTTGTGTCGGGCAGATCTCGTCTGCCGGCCAATCTAGCTGACTTGTCCCAGCGCTTCCAGGTAAAGATAGCAGATGAGAATAACAGAACTATTTTGTTGCTTTGGTTCTGTCTTCTTTGAGCTCTTGGTGGTTAAAAAATGCTCAGTCCAAAATCCAAGTTTTATTTTAAAAGAAATAAAAAATGGAATATATAATTTGTTTTACAACAGAGAGTTAATTTATCATTAATTTCAGAATAATTTCATTAAATTTCTCAGTAGTCCTTAAATTCAAATAACATGCATTTTTTTGGAATTCAATGTTTTATGGCCCTGTCCAACTAGTCCGTTATGGTAAAATTAGATAGTCATGCCCCATATTGAAGAAAACTATTAGAAAATTTTGTATTAATTACAGTTACATGCAAGAAGTTTTATCCCACTTTATTTAAATACTTTAAACTAAAATCAGTTTATCCGAAAATTCTCATATTAAATATTAGCAGTTCTAAGTTTTTAAATACTTTAAATTTAATGAATTTCTGTTGTATGGAATTTTTTTTAGTGCGTAGTCACATTTAGCCTACTTTAACCCTTTCACGGGTATGGACGTTCTTGAACGTCCAAATGTCCTGTGCGTGGAGGAGTTGAATTATAACTTTCAAAAGGCCCAAAGGAGTAAGAATAAAATTATTATTTTTTTTTGCACAAAATAATTATTTTTACGTAACTTTATTTAAATCTTAAAACAGTAAAACAGCAGTATCAAAAGTCAATTTATTAAAAGATCACCGTTCCTGATTTCATTATTTCTTAGTAGTCATTGTTTTCAATGTCTATGTTTCTATTCATTTTTCACATTGGAAATGTAAAATACTACTACAAAAGATTAAAAAAAAAGCACTGTAACAAAGCTTGTAAGTGTAAAGCCGATAAGTATCAAGTTACATGGCTAGTGCAGCAGGTGGCAGGAGTGGCATTTCACAGCACTAATAGGCCACGCCCTAACTCCTATTTGTGGACGTGTCCCTAGGCTCTTCTCATGATAATTAAATGAATTAAAACCTATCCATAGGGTTAATATTGAGCTATTTTTCATTTTAAACTTGTTACAGAGTTGTTCTTATCTCATTTGTGTTAAATAATTAAAATACCCCCGTCGCAGCAGACCTTCGTACTCAGCGAATTTCCAATGGAATTACAGATTATTTACTTTCCCCATAAAAACGCCATAGGATCGAGAATATAGGTTTGCTGCCATGGGGTGTTGTTGGAAAATGTGAGTTGAATAATTGGTGAATGTAAACACAAAATTGTATCAAGCTCTGGCAGTTTTTTTCCCATAAACCCTATGGGGGTGAGTATGTAGGTTTGCTGCCATATGGGTTTTGTAAGCAAGTATAAGTTAAACCCTATCTAGATAATGTACATACCAAATTTGATTAAATTATGTCAATAAATAAGCAAGATATAGGGTTTTCTTGATTTCCCATAAGAATAACATGGAAAACACATTTTCGGATTTTCCCTGTAACCAGTTAAACTAAGATAAAAATTCAAAAAAAACCAAATTGTTTGTTTTTTAAGCTCTTTTAAATGGTTTCATTTGAAATTGATGAATTTTGAAAATTGAGGTCCAGAAATGGCATAAACCCATTTTTGACCCCTTTGAAACCCCATAAAACCCCGTTCCCATAACCCGACAATGCTGGTTTGCGAACTCATGAAAATAGACCTGGTCTTACACCTTTATACCAAATTTCATCAAAATCGGAGGTTTCCTTCAAAAGTTATCGGTATAACGGACACACACATATATATATATATATATGAAAATGAACAAACGGTGTTGTTGGCTTCTGGGCACCTCAAAATGAAAAAGTAAAGTGGTCTCGGGCTTAGGTCTTACCATGGCTACTACCGTAATAACGTATTCCCTATAGGGAAATTCGCTAATATTCCCTATAGAGAAATTCACTAAAAAAATAAAGTTTCAGAATGTCTTAACTATTTTTTGACAGTTTAATTCTGGGTGGTCCAGAATGTCCATAATCATTTTCAAATTTAAACTCATTATTTGACACATACTGAAACCTAACCTAACTTTATTGTGAATTAATTGTTCACACAACCTCTAATTTGCTCCCATTTAATTTTCACACACTTCTTTCTGCTCCCATTGTCCATTGGCTCTGCAAATTAAAAAATTTGGATTGGACTTATTTGGTCAATAGACCTTCTAGACTGTCTCGATATTAATATGCACTTAATAAAAACAATAAAACAAAACAAAGACTTGCTAAAATTCAAACAAAGAATGGAGCACTAAAAGTGCTTTCAATGCATTTCTTTTAGTTTAATTTATCAATATCAAACTACATGCTTTCAACAAAGAACTTCGCCTTAAAAACTGCACAAATTTAAACACCGGTACTTGACATAAATTTGAGACTTATCTGGTATTGCTATCGTAAGATATTGTCTCTCAGTACATTTGACATTTTAGTCTTGTTTGAGGTTCCTCTTCAAATAGACTTAAAGGTAATCCATGTGATTACTTAATTAATTGAACTCCTGCTTTTTGATAAAAATTTTAGAGTAGCAATGTCGCTGGCCGTAATCAGTGGGAGCTTGAGATGTTCTTAGAAGCTCTTGAAGACATCTGGGGTATGAACACCAGAGTGTTACTGCAAATTTAATTTTTCAGATAATGAAAGTGGAACGAGCTGTAGATGGGTTGCCGACTGCGCAAACTTGTTTCTTCCAGCTACGGCTGCCTCCGTACACAAGCCCTGAGGCCTTAGCCGAGCGCCTCCGCTACGCCATCAACAACTGCCGCAGCATAGACATGGACAACTACATGCTCACCCGCAATGCTGACGTGGGATCCGACGATGACTAAACCGCTCTCTTGAGCCATTTGCTTGTAAATGTGGTTATAATTTATTTTGTTATTGACTTTTATAAGTAAAATTTTATTATTGCATTTGTCTTTATAGTTGATTAAAATTTATAGCTTGCCTGGTTTCCTTGAGAGTATCTTTTTTTTATTTTCCCGTTTGAAATTTTTAATGTGCATATTATTATACATTGGAACATATACATACACACACCCGCACAAACATTATACATTGTTACATTAGAACTCAGTCGGTCAAATGTCACATCTCAAACTTAGATGTCCATAAAAAAAAGAAGATAATTCATTTTTATTTCCCTGCATTCTAAAATTTCATGAAACCATGAAACCCAGTACCAAACTGAACAATCCATAAAACATCAACAAATCCCCTCCCCTTTACCTTATATAGGGAACATAGAGAAAGCGATAAACAGTTGCAGTTGAGAAAGGCAGCACCCGAAAAACACTCCTGCAAAATTTTACAAAGTGTTGCCCGACGGACAACAGATGTCCAAGACTATGTAAATTGGTCAGACATCACCATTCTCATTGAATTTGTCATCTCTTCACAAAAAAATATTACTCTCAAACTATATCCATCCTGACCTAATCCCTAGGTGGTCTCATCCACTTGGGCTTTTTGGGCTCCCCTTGAATGTTTTAGAGTCCATCCCAGTTCAGAAGCCTGATGAACCAATGGAGCCTGCATACAAACTCAGAAAACTCCTCAAATCAATCAAATCTTTATTGTCATAAGACTATATATTATAGCATTGACAACAAGTCACAATACAACAGCACAAACATATTTAAAAACTAAAAAGAAAAATCATCATTCAAGAAGTCTTGCACACTGTAGTATTCTTTTTTTTTAAGGAACTGTTTCAGGTTGATTCTAAATTTAAAGGCATTTAAAACATGGTTTAAGTTGGGAGGTAATTTGTTGTAAAAGTTTAATTTAGGAGTAATAGATTTGATTTTCAAAAATGGTTGTTCTAAGGCAAAGAAGGAAAGCAGCCCTCAGCAGTCCACGAAGGGCCCTCTCTTTGTCCTCCATGTTGTGGAACAGCAAGTGATCTGAAGTTTCTTCTGACTGCCCACTTTCCTTCATGCCAGTTGAGTGACCCATGCGCCGCAGGTGCTTCCTCAAAGTATAGTGACCGTTCACCAACCCTTTTCTTGCCTGATGTGCTTCCTCTCTAGGTGGAGGATGTCAAAGGCAACTTTCTGAGATGGAGAGTGAAGAGCTTACTTATCCTCAGTTGAAGTTTTCTGGCCCAGGACGGTGTCCTCCCGCACCCGTACTCATGAGATACCCAACAGAGGGGCTGTGTGGGTAAGTTGATTCTGAAGAAGAAGCCGCATTGGCCAAGGCTTCTGTGTCCAATTTTCCAAAAATATTTTTAAAATGTCTGTAATTATTTTTCACAGGTATTAAAAATACCATTCTGGTAAATTAGTTTTTCCCTTTGTTTAAATTAGACAATTTCTGGAAAAAAAACTAAATAAAAATGACCTTTAAGATTTATCTATTAAAAGTCCAAAGTACCAAGAAATATTCCCAATTTGGAAGAAATCCCCCACAACTAGCATCACTGAGTGAGCTTTTTCACTAAAATTGAACGTAAAGATAATGATTTCGAACAAGATTTAAAAGTTGTTCTTTTTCCTACCGATCATTATTAACTGTTGGTGCTATCAAGAAACTGAAATTTTAGGTCCAAATCTAAAGGTTATGTGTGTTGTATCGTCGACACAAATGTGGCATTTTCTTATAACGCCAACATATTGTAGTTTGCAATTGTGCACACACTGCCGGTCTATGTTGTTGCGATGCGATAGTTCGTATCGTTTCTTACTTGAAGGGGATCGCCATGTTGGCTGCTCTTAACGTTAGAAAAGTGTTTGTTTATAATGAAAAATATATTAGAATAATGGATATACTTAATAAAAGATTTGATAAATATTATTCTGTCTCTTGATTAGTAGTGGTGTTTATATATATCTATCTGTTTTTATCTGTATCGTGCTATTTCCAGGTCAACTTGATGGGTAAGCTAATCTAGGCTAATATGCTATCTAGGCCTATGAAATAATAAGACTATTTTGTTACAACAATTTAAATTTATTACCTATCTGAAATACAATTCTAATTTAAATTTATGCTTGATTATTTATAAATTATAATGGATACAAAATGATGTGGGTAATTTCAGTCCTTATATCTCTTGCTTCACAATTATAGTTAAATGTCTATCAGCTGGGTTTAACAATGGAATACATTCAGACTCTTTCTCAGGGAGGGGAACTCGTGCTGACAAGCAAACTCAATTTTTATATTCAATTTGGAAATAGAAATTAATATCATGGATAAATTTTGAATCTTTAAAAGAATGTTAATTGTTCACAAATGTTAGGGATAAAATACAGTTCAAGTCTATTGTCTTCTTGTCACTATCTTGGGTATTGATGGATGTATGGGTGGATCTTACCAAATCTGCTTCAATGATTCTTCGCCCAGTACTATATATTTGGGAATAAATAAATTTAAAATGGGATTGAATTTAAATTGGTACTGTTTGGGCAATGTCCCTATTATTTGGAACTAGGATAAAGCTCTAGTCCAGACTGGGGAATTTATTAAAATGGAGGAACTGTGTCCTTATAAAATTTAGATGCTAACACTAGGGAAGCTGGATCAAGAAGAAAGGTCAGTGGTGTCTCTCTGGGGTTCACACATGTTCTTCATTGTTGACTGTTAGGGGTTCACGCATCTTGAAGCACAAACACTTAGCACAACACTGGGTAATGTGATTTTGATTAATTGGTAAATTTGGTTTTGAATATATATGTATATTATATAAAATGTTTTAATTTGTATTGCAACTCTTTTACACAATAAATAACTACTTAGGCTAGTGGGCATTTTATTGGGATATTTCTTTAATTTAAAATTATTTGATTATATTTTAAATGTATTTCGGATAAAATAATAAATTATTGGTATTATGATAATTATGTCCTAAGGGGTGATAAGGTGGGATATTCTTGTATACTAATATTAGCAAACAAAGTGATAACGCATAAAATCATTTTGGTTTAATACTAAATTACCATCTGGTCTCCATTAGCTACTCATTGAATTAAATCTAATAACGATATTAAACAAATAACACATAACTTATACTAAAATAATGGATGTGGCGAATGAAACATTACAATTATCCCCTCAGAAATTTGTATGGAATGAAATGACAGACAAATTTCGATTAATGTTGAATGAGACACATGAAATATTTAGTATGAATGATTCTTATAGCTAGTATGATATACATTAAATGTGTGAAAATTTGGTGATATGATACTTAAATTCTACGTTAACACATGAAAACAAATTGTTACTAATTGAATGTACTAAACTACCATTGTCTATATTAAACTCGTAGATTCATTCTAATTCGCACTCACTGTAAAGGTTTTTTATAGTTTGTGGCATTTATTTATTTCTTGATCCCCTCGATCTTCTCATGAATTAGATATAATTGTTTATAGTATATTGTTTATTACACAAATCTTTCGTCACTTATGTTGGTGTTGGAGCGTTGTCGATATCCTCATCGGGTGTTGATTCCTCTTCATCAATATCTTGTTATATGGCATCTGATAATTTTGTGGTACGGGATATGTAGTTGATTTAAAACTTTGTGGGTTTTCTACTTTTAATTCGTGTGTGTATTTATTACATAAGCCTGGCTTTTCCGAAAATATGTGGTTGTATTTTAGCAACAAATTACTTAATAACTCCTTCTCATTACTGCTGATGTATGTGTTAGAGGTTAATGCGTTATTAATTTCTTCTTTCGTCAAAAGTGCCTCTTCTCCCGTTGTATCGTGTTTAGTCTCATCAAAGCTGCCTATGTCGTAATATTCATCACAAGTTGCATAATCATTACTGTCACTCGACATCAGATCATTATAATTATTATTTAGCCTTTGGCAATCATCAATTGTAATCTGACATAATTGTCCTTCGTTAATACTCATGCTGAACTTCAATGTTATTTTATTATTATTTATCATCATATTTAATTCACTATCATTAAAATTTATCTCCATCTTTGTAGCAACTAGTGTATCTATTCCGAAAATTACGGGTTTGATGAGGTTAGGCACAATAAGGAATTGTATTTGTATAGTGTGTCCTTCAATAGTTACGGGAATATAAATTATTCTTGAAACACGTTTTGATTTGTCTCCTGTAGCAGTCTTTATTACTGTGTTGGTAAGGGGAAATTCTTCATAAGGTTTAAGTAATTGTTGGTTTTCTTTGAGCCAATTTTCTGATAAGCAGGTGATAGAAGAACCGGAGTCAATTAATGCGTTAGTTTTAATGTTATTGATGGTTATATTTATTTCTGGACAATTTATTTGAGTTGGTGTTAAATTTATTTCATTATTGTTTGATGATTCATCTAACAAGAATTCTTTATCACACATGATATTATTTACATGAAAATTATAAATAAGGTCTGTTGAATTTATTCCGAGGATATGAGGATCTAGCGCTGTAGTTGCAATGTTATCTTTGGTTGCGGTCGCTCCTCGGTGGGCAATTACAGCGGGGTGCCGTTTCCCTGGTTGTCTTGGGATAGGCCGCTATTGTTTGTAGGGTGTTGGTTTTGAGTAGGGTAGTGTGTATTACCATCAGTCTGTCTTATCATAGTGCATACTTGGGATTGTTCTTTCGTTGGATACGATCGGTCGTTTCTGTGGTGATTATTCTGCCTGGATTGGTATGTGTCTCGATCGTATGGTTTGTATTCATGGCGTGGCCTATTGTTGTTGTACTTGTATGGTGGTTGATTAGGTTGATTCTGGTTATGCGTCCCTTGATATCGAGTGTTTTGATATGGTTGGTTTGTGTATGGGGCCTTTGGTTGGTACGCATGATGGTTTACGTTTGGAGCATGTGAATTTTGACGATGATTGTGGTTGTTGGGACTGTTGGGTCGAGTGTTGGAATTTTGTACCTGGTTGTTATTTTGTCTTGACCACTTTGGTCCATCTCTTATGTCTTCTCGTTGTAATAGTTGTTCAAAAGCCTTGATTGAGGTGATATTCTGTACAACACGACTGTCTTGGGTTATCTGGTCAAAATTTTCGGCTAATATAGTGACGATTTCTTCTTCTGTTAATGGCGGTGTGATTGATTGCAATAATAATACACGCTCGGTAAAGTATTCTGCTCTACTTAGTGTCCCGTTGCTTCGGTATTTCTCTGCTTCGATCTTTGTCCGAATGCCTCGCTGTACTTCACGACTCCAGTATTTATTAGTAAATTCTTCTGCAAATTGTCCCCAACTTTTGATGTTATCTTTGATTAATTGTAGCCATCGTGATGCTGGTCCTTCAAAACTAATCTCCAAAGTGTCCTTTAGATGCTCGATCGGGTCATTGTTCGGTTGTCTTTGTAAACTCTTCTCATAATACCTTTTTAATCTCTTGAGAAACTCGTTAGGGTTTCCTGCTCGTCCACTAAATTTTGGTATATGGCGTTCTGTCCATTCGCTCCCGTTACAGACTATGTGAATAGGTCCGCTCAAGTGGGTCTGATTCTGTGTGGCTGATTTAAGGTTCTTTACATCGCTCTCACATTTGTTGATGGTGTCGGATAGTGATTTTATATCTTGTCCTACCGTAAACTCATGCTGTTCTAATTTTTTATTTACATTATCCAAAATATTCTTTTGTTGTTTGGCGACCTCGCTTTCAATTGACATTTTATGTTTGGTTAGGTTGGTGTCCACGAAATTTTCGATTTCCCGTCGTGAATTATCGATCTGGTCAATGACATTTGTTTGAAATTGTACAATGCTGTTGGTTTGTTCCAATTGGGTAGATTTTAATTCGTCTAATTCGTGGCGAAATTCATTTTGAGTGGTTCTAATATCTTGGATTTGGTTTTGGAGCATGTTGTAGCAAGTTTTAATTTCGTTACTTAGTTTGGCATCCGTCTCATCCAATTTTGCATTAGTCTCTTCGAACTTTGCATTTAGTTCAAATCTAGTTTCGTCCATTTTGTTATTTAACTCTGCTTTAGTCTCGGTAATCTGGTGATTTAGTTCAAGTTTAGTTTCGTCCATTTTGGATTTAGTTTCTTCCATTTTATTATTTAATTCTGATTTAGTTTCGTCCATTTTTAAATTCAATTGTTGTAGGTAGGTGAGGATGGTGTTGAAATCAGGTTGTGTATTAGTGTCATGATTTATTTGTTCTGTCTGTGTTTTACTGTTTTGTGAGGGAGATGAAATATTATGGTCGCTTGTGTCGCTCGATGTGGCGTGTGTGTTTGCTGTGCGTGCCGGTGTCATGTTGAATTCGACGTTCTCGTCGGGTCCGCTCGGTTTCTCTGACTGATTTGCGTCCGCGGGAAATCCATTTTTGTTGGGTTGGCACACTTGCAGCGTGTCGATCGACAGCTGATTGTCGACACAGGAGTCTGAAGGAACGGTCGTCGTTGATTGGCTGGTAGGAGTGACGTCACGGCTAGTTTCTGTCGCTAGGCAACGGTGATCATCCGGTCGATCTATCGAACTCATCGTAATCGGATAACGTTTAGGCTTACGTAAATTATAAGAGTTTTGCATTAATTATTTACGGAATTTGGGGAATAAAAATTGTAGTGGGATGTGGATTTCTTAATGACTAATATTCTTACTTAGATTACTTAAGCTAACCTACTTATTTAAGAGTTGCAATATCTATTTTAATTGAGGTTGCTTGCCAGTACGTTGGGCGCCATTTTGCAATTGTGCACACACTGCCGGTCTATGTTGTTGCGATGCGATAGTTCGTATCGTTTCTTACTTGAAGGGGATCGCCATGTTGGCTGCTCTTAACGTTAGAAAAGTGTTTGTTTATAATGAAAAATATATTAGAATAATGGATATACTTAATAAAAGATTTGATAAATATTATTCTGTCTCTTGATTAGTAGTGGTGTTTATATATATCTATCTGTTTTTATCTGTATCGTGCTATTTCCAGGTCAACTTGATGGGTAAGCTAATCTAGGCTAATATGCTATCTAGGCCTATGAAATAATAAGACTATTTTGTTACAACAATTTAAATTTATTACCTATCTGAAATACAATTCTAATTTAAATTTATGCTTGATTATTTATAAATTATAATGGATACAAAATGATGTGGGTAATTTCAGTCCTTATATCTCTTGCTTCACAATTATAGTTAAATGTCTATCAGCTGGGTTTAACAATGGAATACATTCAGACTCTTTCTCAGGGAGGGGAACTCGTGCTGACAAGCAAACTCAATTTTTATATTCAATTTGGAAATAGAAATTAATATCATGGATAAATTTTGAATCTTTAAAAGAATGTTAATTGTTCACAAATGTTAGGGATAAAATACAGTTCAAGTCTATTGTCTTCTTGTCACTATCTTGGGTATTGATGGATGTATGGGTGGATCTTACCAAATCTGCTTCAATGATTCTTCGCCCAGTACTATATATTTGGGAATAAATAAATTTAAAATGGGATTGAATTTAAATTGGTACTGTTTGGGCAATGTCCCTATTATTTGGAACTAGGATAAAGCTCTAGTCCAGACTGGGGAATTTATTAAAATGGAGGAACTGTGTCCTTATAAAATTTAGATGCTAACACTAGGGAAGCTGGATCAAGAAGAAAGGTCAGTGGTGTCTCTCTGGGGTTCACACATGTTCTTCATTGTTGACTGTTAGGGGTTCACGCATCTTGAAGCACAAACACTTAGCACAACACTGGGTAATGTGATTTTGATTAATTGGTAAATTTGGTTTTGAATATATATGTATATTATATAAAATGTTTTAATTTGTATTGCAACTCTTTTACACAATAAATAACTACTTAGGCTAGTGGGCATTTTATTGGGATATTTCTTTAATTTAAAATTATTTGATTATATTTTAAATGTATTTCGGATAAAATAATAAATTATTGGTATTATGATAATTATGTCCTAAGGGGTGATAAGGTGGGATATTCTTGTATACTAATATTAGCAAACAAAGTGATAACGCATAAAATCATTTTGGTTTAATACTAAATTACCATCTGGTCTCCATTAGCTACTCATTGAATTAAATCTAATAACGATATTAAACAAATAACACATAACTTATACTAAAATAATGGATGTGGCGAATGAAACATTACAAGTTACTAATAGACACTTTCAGTTTAGTTTTTAGAGAGGACATTCAAATTGTCGATGCTATACTCTCATAGTGAAAGTACGTCTAGGACCCTCAAAAGAGCCAAGACAGGTTGGTTTGGTTTTTGTGTTGTAGGCACTGAAGGCTGATATTTTTAGGCGTTCTGACAGGAACAAACATGGATACTGTATAAATAAGAACAACTGGATCGCTAACTTAGGTGGCGGGATAGTGCTGAAAGCTAGCCTGTTTCCTCTGCCACTTATTTACTTATTTATTCACTTATCACTGAGCGTCCAGTAGTCCACGAAGAGGTGTTGTGGGACTTGTCAGACTGCCCGACTGGGTCAGGACAGTTGAGGGTCTTATCTAGGTCTAAGCTACACTTATGGCAGGTGGGTCATGGGATTTTTTCTTTTTATGATTATTTTTGGATTTTACATGTCAAGGTTAGTCGCAGCAGGCATCCATATTAGCCTCCACCATGCCTTAGGTAGGCTTCAAGGTCATAAAAACTGTTTTTCACAAGAAATTGTTTTAACTTATTTTTGAAAGTTTTTAATTTTGAAATTTCTTTGATGTCACTTGGCAGTGCTTGATGGACCTTTTTCCCCATATACTCCGGTTTTTGCAAATATTTTGAGTTTGTGGTATTGTGAAAAAATTTCTTGTGTCTGGTGTTATATTTGCAGTGTTCTCTTATAACTTGTTCTGGTGTTAAGGTGCTATCACCGACACTGCATGGTATTTGACTTAGTTATTATTGTTGTGTTTTGTTTGTTTGCATTCTTTTATTTACCGCATTACACCACGGTTGGTGGGGGGGGGGGGGGGGGTAACAGAACATTCTCGGAGCATAGTGTTAGCGATCCAGTTTCTGTTTCTGATTTCTCCATTGTAGTCTCTTAGACCCTCTTCCAGGGCATGAGACCGGTCCTAATCCTAACTTAAGCGGCAAAAGGAGCCTTGTCATGAGGTTAAAAAATCAATGGGCAGGAACTTAATGAGGAAAAAAGACTAGACAAATTTGATTGGAAAAGGATTTCGGGTTAGTCTGGGACACCATAAAAACACTCTTCTAACAGATGATTTTTTAACTGTAATTTAAATTTTATTATGTCGTTGATTTCTCTCAAATTTGGGGACAATTTTGAAAAAAAGCTTTCGACCGATATAAAAGACTAGACAAATTTGATTGGAAAATGATTTCGGGTTAGTCAGGGACACCATAAAAACACTCTTCTAACAGATGATTTTTTAACTGTAATTTAAATTTTGTTATGTCGTTGATTTCTCCCAAATTTGGGGGCAATTTTGAAAAAAGCTTTTGACCGATATAATCAGGTTTTTTCTCAAAAAGTGTAAGTCTATGTTGTACTGAAGAATTTAAATATCTATTTCTGGTGTTGTAAAGATGATTGTAAGACTGAATGAGATTATTTTCTCGGACAAAACAAATTACTTCAAACATAAAGAGAGAGGGAACAGTCATAATTCTTATGATTACAAAATGTTGTCTACATGAGTCTTAACGTCTAGAACTAATTGCTCTCTTCTGAATTACAAAAATCTTGATAAAGTTGTGTTTACTAGAATTTCCCCAAAGTACAATGGAATATCTTATGTAGCTTTCAATTAAACTAAAATAGACTAGTTTTGACAATGGAAGACAGGGCCGCCCCGGGCGCCACGTCCAAGGGGGCGCCGCGGCCGAGGGGAAATCCCAGTTTATAAAGGCTCGAGCAAATCGCGTCGAGGATGACGCGCGGCGGGCGCCCGTCTTGCGCAGAGTATAGAAGCTCCTAATATTTAGTGTAAGGAAGTTAGGTTATGCACGTCGAAATACGTCCTGAATAAAAGGGGCCTTATTCATTGTAACAATAAACCTTTTTTACAAAACTAGTGGAAGTGAATCATGATAGCATTGCAATTGGCTGCATGTAGGCCTACTAACCAGCTGATCTTACGCTGTAAAAAAAAAAAGAAAAGAAAAAAAAAGAAATGCCTTGAGCGCTATGAAAACTAACTAATTCAAGTTTTGTAAAGCAGAACTTTATTAGTATCATTCAATTCGAAATTTAATAAGTATCAAAATGATAAATGCAACTCTCATTATTTGACTTATACAGGATTTTTGGTAGTCAGTGTCGAAAATTGTAAGCGGTTATTATATGCATGTAAAATGGAACAAGAACAAGCAATTCAGGCAATTATATCTTGCTCCACCTTCCAGTAACAATCATATTTCAACTTTTTGAAATTGCTCGAAATTCCCCGACAAAGTCTCGTTTTCTCATCATTTACTAAACTTATTGGCACTTTTTATGACATTATTAGAATGTACACAAAATTTCCTTTTAGAATAAATGCAGTTATCCCCAATTAAGTTCTCTTAAAGCCATATAAAATCTATTTGAAAAGAAAATTTTGGAAAATTTGAAAAAAAGACACTATAATTTTATAAAGAAAACTTTTTTTATACTTCAATCGAAAAACTGTCAATTTTCACCAAAACTTTCCCACATTCTATGCTTCAAAATGATATACTATAAAGTGACCTTTCCTATTTGGCTAAGGGGAAGGAATTGGTATTAAACATTTTAACCTGTTTTCATGAAATAATACCAATTCAACCTAGAAAACTTCATTGGGTTTTCTCAGATCATACAAAACATTAACCCTAGAAGCGGCCATTGCCGGATATCCGGCAATTTCATTTTTGCGAAAATCGTCAATTGCCGGATTCCGGCAATATAGGTCAATTTTTGTTCAACTACTCATTACACATGGAAAACGATCAGTAAATGTAATAATATTGGTACCATTTTAAAGAGGATATTCCAAACTTTCATTTTCGTATATAATCGAACCTTGTACCATTAAGAGATTGACGCAATTCGTATTATAATTTGAACGAAATTAAGCGTGCGAACCATTTCCGGCTCAAAAACGGCGAAACGTCTAAAAACATATGTTTTTAAAAAAAATTTTACTTTTGAGCGAATTTCCCATAGGGAATAAGCTATTACCGTAGGTCTCATGGTAAGACCTAAGCCCGGGACCATGTTACTTTTTTGTTTTTAGGTGCCCAGAGACCAAAAATAATAGTCATTAAAAATTTTATATATATATATATATATATATATATATATATGTATATATATATGTATATATATATATATATGTATATATATATATGTATATATATATATATATATATGTATGTGTCCCTAGACACGATAACTCTCGTAAAAATGGTCCGATCGACACCAAATTTGGTAGAGATGTGTAATCCTACGTTTATTCGGATGAGTTCGAAAACCAGACATATCGACCTACGGGAAGGGGTAGTTTTGGGGGGTTTTGTACCCCAAAAATGGGTTTTTTGCATTTTTCATATGTAAATTTTAAATATTTTAAATTTTTATTTTGACCATTGGATTTAGCTCAAAAAAACACACAATTTAGTATTTTGAAGCTTTGCTCTATCTCCATTGGTTACCGAGATATTACAAAGTCTAAAGACAGTACATTGTCTTTTAGGGCTCCAATGTTAATCTTATGGAGAATAAGGATGTGTTAATATTTCACTTATTAACCAATATTTTTGGATGAAACTTGGTATTTAGCTTCATTTGGTTGAGATTCATCCATTTAAGATAAAAAAATCTTGGTTTTTGTACTTATCATGGCAGCAAACCTGCATACTCTTTTCCCATGTTAATCATATGGAGAATAGGCAAACTCTTTTATTTATGGACAGATATTGATGAAACTTACTATATGTCTTTATATGGTCGAAATAAATTTTTTCTATGCTAAAAACCTACTTTTAGTGTCCCCCATGGCAGCATACCTGCATACTCTTTCCCTATATTTATCTTAAGGAGAATAGACATTTATTTCCCTATTTATGAGCACGTGATGAAATTTTGTTTACAAGTTTAGCTGGTCAAAATTAATATTACTAATTTGGAAATTCGCTGAGTACGCAGGTCTGCTGCGACGGGGGGTATTGTATTTTTTTTACTATCAGAAAGCCGTTGGTATGATTGAAAAGAGCACGAGTTCTTCTTTCGTTTCCAGTGATAAACATTTGTCATATGACTTCAGAAAATACGAAAAATAATTTTTTAAATCAGCTGAAATGTGCGGTGCATAGTTTGGCCAATTTGCCGGAAATACGGCAAATTATTAATCGTCTATTAAAACAATTAATAATGAGTTTAGCGTGTTATAAATCATATAATTTTGTTGCTAGGAAAAAGTTATACATATTAGTAGCGATTCCTTCCTCTATGGTGCGTCCGGTGGTCTGTGGAAGAAGACGGAAATAGTTGCATTGCTAGGCCATTCTACCTATTGCCGGTGTGAAGCCTCACCCGTCTCATCCCAAAAATGTTTAAGGAACCTTAATATTTTTTATATTTTACTTGTATATATGTGTATATTCTTGTTCAGGAAGATATCCACTTCAAATACATGTACCAGTTATCTTATTATTAAAAATTGTAAGATAATTATACCAGCTTTTAATAACTAAATTTGGGGTTTTGTCAAGAACAAATTATGTTTTCCTACACATGATAAGTAAAAAGAAAAACAGTTATTTTTTGTTCATAAATGTATTAATACCAAAGAACATATTGTAAAGTTTAGTAAAATAACAAGTCCTTTTTATATTTACCTATACTTTGATTTTATTTCTTTGTGTCAAACATACAACCTGAGTTTGTCAATTTTGCCCATTTTACCTATTTTATCAATAACTGAGGATAAAAAAATATTTCCAATAAACCAAACACATTTATATGTAGAGAAATAAATTAAATACAGTTTATTATGCATTAGATTGAGTTTAAATTAAATATTGTAAGAGTTCTAGTAGTCTAATTAAAAAATATTTCTAAATGATTTATAAAATTGGTTGTTTGCATTTTGCTAATGATATACTAGCAGCGATTAGTTTAATTTTAGTTTATTTAAATGCTATGTTCTTTCGTGAACAAAATGAGTATGCATATGATAGGGTTATCTTGTGAGGTTATGTCACAGTGAGGGTTTGAAGTAACCTCTGCAGATTTTGCTGGAATACGGCCTGAGGGGTAGATTTTTGTTCTAATTTCGACCTGTGCATCCATTCTCTCAAATGTCTTAAGAAAATTTTTTTTATTATTTCCTTATACTTATGTATATTTTCTTGTTCAGAATGATCTGTACTAGAAAAATATGTACAGTTGATCATATTATCAAGTTGTATAAAAATTATATAAAGCTTTGAGTAACTAAATTAGGTTTTTTGAAAATAAAAATAAAAATAAAAAACTTAAACACCTATAAAGTAAAGAACAAACTTTTTTATGGTACAAAAACGCATTATTTCCAATAACTACATTGTACAGTTTAGTAACATAGCACATTTACTGTAATACGTATATATTATTTACTTTATTTTTATCTTTCAAATGTGCAGGGCACGTTTGTAAATTTTTTCCATTTTCCGTAATTTCCCCTGTAACAGTTGTAAAAAAATTATTTCTAACAAACTAAACATATTTCCACGTAGGGAAATAAATTGCCTACATTTTGTACATCTTAGATTTTCTGTATAAAAATCTGTGTAAAAGTTCTAGCACTCTACTTTTGAAAAATATTTCAAAATTTTTCAAAAAAATTGTTTTTTTCGCATTTTGTAAAAAACGTACAAACAGGGATTTCATTTAATTTATTTTAGAAATAATCTACGTCTTTTTCCGAACAAAATGAATATGCATATGACTAGGTTATCATTAGTAGTTTGGACACTGCTAATTTTTTTAAAAACGTCTGCAAAATGGCCGAAATTGACTGGCCGCTTGGCGCACACGCACCGATTTGGCCTGGCCGCTCCTAGGGTTAAACGCCTTAAAATTTAAATATGCTACAGATCACACCTTAAATTAAGGTCGAATATATCTGGAGATATTGCATAGATTTTTGTTATATGATTTTAATTTAAAGTTTAATTGTGTGCCATTTCCGACTCGGTCAACCATTTGAAGTGCGGTTTGCGGCATAAAACTCTGCTAAACAAGGCCTTTAATTTGATTTACATATCCTTATATTTAAGATTTTGGACTGACTCCTAATGGGCCGTTCCTCAGAGTGGCTATCCTGAAGGTTGTGGCACAGATAATTATGTTATTATCATCAGTGATGATTTGTGGAAGTTGGTATTTTTATCTGTTGTGGTGTAAAAGTTATTAAATGAGTTCTGGATTTAATTGTCACAATGTTTAATGTGTGACCATTTCCAACAATGATAATTGTATTGCATTGGATAAACTATATTATAATTGGACATTGCATCTTCTTAATTATAATCTGGTCATTATTGTTGTTGTTATAAGTATTTTGATCAATCATTATTTATTTGTTGTTACTTATCTGTTACCATTGTTATTAAGTTATTGTTATCATCTTTAACTAAATTACATAACAAACTAACTAACAGGGCCGATTTTGTAAATGGGCCCGGGCCCAGGGGCGCAAGAGGTTTTAGGTTTGTTGGGGGCACAAGCAAAATAAAAAAATAAATTTCGGCTCAATGGAATCTTCCGACTCTCGCTTCTTACTCAAGGCTCATTACTGCCACTGCCTATGCATTCTGTGTGTTGCTACTAGATCTTAGACAGAGTTGTCTTTCTTTGTCAGTCAGTTTGTATTGTTCCGCGTGAGACACTCTCTCTGCATTTGGCTTGTGAATAAGTTTATTAACGTGCTTTTGCTAACTATTTAAATATGATTGTATTCATGGTCAGTTTTATATTTAATCAAACATTGTACACATAATAGAATCCCACGCTTCTTTGTGAAATGAGTAACAAACCAAATGGTAGTGGTTTACATTTTTACTTTAGAATGAGGGTTCGCTTATTAACAGCGACTAGCACAGATTAACGATCGAGCGTGAACACAATAAAATTATTTACTTAGTTCTGCCATTGATGTAAATGCCTGTGTCAAATAGTTAAATGTCCATGATATTAGTGTATTTATTTGGCAATTGAATCGGTGTATACAAAAAGGTTCTAAGTCGAAAATTTCGCGATTTTCAGTTGAAGATTGAATCTTGTTATTTGAAGGTAGATACACAAGTTTATGCAAAAACATTCTATGTCAGACCTCTCCAATGCATTGTTAGTGGTATCCATGGAAGCTGAATGCAAACTAAAAGATTCTAAGTCAACGACTTAGAACATTTATGTTTACATTGTTGGCTGTCCTGCTCTTCTTTCTGTCAGCTGTTTGTTGGGATGTTGATGTTATTGTCAGATTCAGTTGTTATTATTTGTTTCATGTTTCTTGGTTGGTGTGGAAGTGAGGTTTAAGTTAATTTTGCTAGTTTACCTGAAGGGCCATTTGCACCGTTTTAGTTTAAACCTAATTTTCAGTTAAAACCTAAATTTAACCTAAAACTCAGTTGCACGTGCATAGTTTAAACTTACACCTTCAGCTGTTTTGAACTGTTTTAAAGTATATGAAATTTAATCTGGTTTACAATTTATTTGTGCAAGTGGGTCTAAGTTGCTGAGGTTGATACTGCTGAAATTAAAGAATTCCAAAATTGGTGGCCGAAGCTTTACAAAAAAGTTGTGTTTCGGAGGAAACAAAAGGGAGAGCCATTCAAGCAAAAGATAAATGAATTTTGGAATAAGCTCCATCATGCATATTACCTACGGAAATGCTAAAGGCATTGTTGTGGCCAGTCATGTAATTGATAATCACATTGTTCATTGCTATAAACTGTCCCACAATACGGATCAATATATCCAGTTTCCTGAAAATGACTGTTATGAACTTAGAAATATTCCTATGAAAAAGAAAAAAAACTTAAGGACAGCAGGAAGCTTTAACAATACATTCCTTTGGAATACCAGGAGTTTTTTAATGAAATTTAGGACTGGCCTATAGGTTACGTTCTAAGTGGCGATATTTGAACACGAAATTGATTAGAATTTTAGACCATGTTTGGTTTTAAAATGCTAAAACTATCTATAACTCATGCAATATTGTTCAGTATTAAGTTAGTCATTAAATTTCTTGTATAAAAACAGAAAAAAACTTGGTTTTTTTTAAGAAACCAGATTTTTACACCCGATTTATACAAAAACGTTCTAAGTCTGCTATATATAATCATATATAATTTGTATATACAGCAAGTTTTTACAATAGTAACTAAGGGATATAATTCATATAATATAAAACTCCAATAAAACTTTTTAGTGAATTTTTATCTTTATTTTTTGTGTACTTATGCAGTTTTTTTTAATTTCCCGAAAGTTGTATACTTTTGACTTAGAACCTTTTTGTATACACCGATTCAATTCATGTCAAAGGGGGGGGGGGGGTGCAAATATCTCTCGGGCCCATAGCGCTCACGTGCAAACCGCGGGCCTGCCACCTAAATTAACATGATCACATTGTATTTATTGTAAAATGGTGTAAATCCGTTGGGAAATAAATAAATAATTATTTAATGAAAAATTGGTCAATAATTATGTTTAACGCCGACTGTAGCCCCTTAGGCAAATAGGAACTGTCACTTATAGTACATCATTTTAAAGCTTAGAATGTGGGAAAGTTTTTTTGTAATTTGACAGTTTGTAGCTAAAAGCATACGGTACAAAAATTTTCTTCAGCAAGGTGTAGTGGCATTTTTCTTAACTTTCCACAATTTTGTATTCAGGTATATTTTACAAGGCTTTAAGAGGGGTGATTGAAACAAAATGCACTTGTTCTAATAAGAAATTTTGTTTACTTTCTAAAAGTGTCATAAAAAGTGCAAATAAGTTTGGTAATGGGTGATGAAAACAAGAATTCGTTGTCGGAATGTCGAGAAATTTAAAAAAGTTGAAAAATGTCTGTTACTGGAAGATGGAGTGAAATATAATTGTCTAAATTGCATATTCTTGTTGCATTTTACATGTATCATAACCCCTTTAAAATTTTGACACTGACTACCAAACACCCTGTATTTAAAACTATATGTAAAAACTTGTGCTGTAAGGCTATTGCAATGCTTTTAAATGGAGTTGACAGCTGAAATTCGACCGCATCTGGTCATGGCTAAAAATGTATGCAGGCCCGTTATTTTTCATTGGCCCCTCCCAGACCAGACCCAGACCATGTGTTGTCAACAAGGTTGTGTCAACAAAGCTTTATAGTGCAAGTGATTTTTTTTAAAATTAGTTTATTAAAACTAACAGCATTGAAAATTTAACCATTCACCGCATTTAATGCTTCCTCTGACTGCAATTTAACAGTACAGTTCACACAAGATAGGCCAATCAATTAATAGGGAGTGCAGATCAAAACCTCACCGTGGGCGCCAATTACGCTCGGGGCGGCCCTGATGGAAGATTGGTCAAGAGTGCTATCTATGTTCCGAAGAACAAAAATGTTTCCAGACAAAATATTTTGCAAGTTTACTCACATGTTCATTCCATATGAGACCACTGTCCAACCTCACACCCAGGGTAATCCACTGTATCCGACTGATCAAGAAATTCATCATCCAGGCAGACTAGAGGGGTTCTAAACCTTCTCTCTCTTAAAATATCTTCTGATCAGTTGAGAAAAAAAACATAATTGGTTTTACTTGGATTGATATTTAGGTTTATATCAGAAAAATATTGAGACAGAGTATTAATAAGAGTGTAATTACCATGTTCTAAAAATTGTAGGCTAAAAAACAAAGAAGTGTCATCAGCAAAAATTGTTGAGGAACTACAACTACTAGGTTTAAAACAAATATACTATTATTATAAATTAAAAACAGAAATGGGCCAAAAATCGACCCTTGAGGCACCCCCACCTGCAGGTGAGATAATCTTGATGTATACTATTCCCTCAAACCGCTGGAGTCAGAAAAGTCTATCACTATCCTTTGACATCTATTGGAGAAATAAGAGGAAAACCTCTCTAAAACTGTACCACTGATTCCCAGAATTGAGAGCTTGTGAATCAAAATATTATGGTTGACGCAACCGAATGCTTTGGAGAGATCAATAAAACAGTCAATGTCCATTTCCTCCAAGGCACCGATGCGTTTATTTACAAAGTTTATCAGAGAGAGAGAGAGAGAGAGAGCATCTTTATTACACAATCATCAAGATTGAGAATGGCGTCATAACATAATAACATAATACAATAATAAATAAAACAATAATAATAAAAGCATTAGTCAAAGCAATAATAAAAGCAATAGTCGAAAATGTTCTATGGGCTGAAGTTTCTCCAATCTAGATATTCTTGAAGACAATAAAAAGGACGAAGGAGCAACCATTTCCGCAATGTCCTCTTGAACTTCTCAGGACTGTAGCCAATTGTCTTCTTGAGATCCTCAGGGAGAACATTGAAGAGCTTTGCTCCAGCATAGGAGGGCTTTTTCTGGAACCTTGAGGTGTGGTGTGTCGGCAAGTTGAAGTCCAGAGCTCTTCTTGTGCCATTATCAATTCAAGTTTAGTGGACTTCCTCTTTTGATATCCAAACTGATTGGAAAAAATAAAGTCATTATCAGTCAAAAAGGAAATTAATCTATTACAAAAAAATTTCTCTAAAATCTTTGGTAGTTGTGAGATTGGGGTTGGACAGTAGTTGGCAATAATGAGACATGGATCCTCCTTTTTGTGAAGTGGCTATATGAGAGCTAATTTTGTATTTTCAGGAAATAGACCAGCAGAATTTAAAGAAAAATAAAGTAAATGTAACAAAGAAGTTTTGAGTATAGAGTTGCAGGTTTTTATTAAATTAATTGAAATGCAATAATCAGCTTCGCAGGATTTTTTTCTTGGGCATATCACTAATTAATTTAGTGAGTTCAGCTTCTGATACAGGTTTAAAACAAGAAAAACTATTGGAATTACAGTGGCTGTAGATTGAAAACTAGCAATTGAAGAATCTACATTTGATTGAAGTGTGAAAAAGTCATTGAAGATGTTACCATTAACTATTGATACTATAGTCATTGATGTTATTCACCAAATCAGGATCAGTTATACCAAGTAATTTCCAACTTTGAGGGAGATTACTATATATAAAGATAATTTATTAAATAAATTAACACCTTTTTTCCTCCATTGAGGAAGTTGCAAAAATACAAAGGATAATTTACAAAACAAACTATTAAATTTTGATGAAAAGATTTTTAGGTTAAATTTTAGCATAAAATTGCGACTGAGTGCTTGATGGTTGATATTACAATTTTGTTTAGATTTTCTTTCTTTAAACTAAATCTTTACTAATGCACGTGTTGCTTGACATCGAGCAATTTATTTTAATACAATACAAAAGTTACATTTAGTTATAAATCAATGAGATATCCGACCAATCCTATACTGTGATCACCAAAAACTGCAGCTGTACGTTAACAGATTTTTAAAATATGCAAACCAATATCAGTGTTATTCTAATGGGAAAATGTCAAATTTAATTTGTAAATAGCGCCCTTATTTTAAATCCGATTCTCCTCAATTTTTTCAGAAACAACAACAGACCAAGCAGCCCTATCGAACGACACCGAAAACTTGAAAATCGGTTCTGAATTGTAGGAGGAGTTCACACAAAAAACCACCTTATAACTTAGCTATTAAGTATATACATTACTTTAATTTCTCTTATTTATATCCGTGGGAACAAATTAATATTCAGGTGCCAAGTTATTGGACCTCACGCACAGAAGACCTCAGTGTAAAACAAAAAAGTTATAATGATTTTTATATCCTTGATGCCTTATTAATAATTAATCAAATCTACTTACGTAGCAGCCTTTAACATCTTTAACACCTTTACTGAAATGGCGACCTAATACTCAATAGGTAGTTTAAAGTATGAATGAGAGCAAGTATGAATCTAGATGAGTGAAGGATGATTGTGGCGCGATCTTGGAGTCTTGTTACTGACTAAGGCCGACATTCTCCTTAGACAGGACTGTTCATTCGTGGCCCAACAGCTAATGGTATCTATAGGGAACTACAGTTTAACGTGGGACCCGAACCACAATTTTGACCTCATATATACGAATTGGTCTAATTATGAGTCTGAAGATATCAAATCATTGTAGCTTCACCCGAAACATGTTCGGCTACAAATCACAACAATTTGATACCTACAGGCTGCTACGTAATTAAGTAGATTTGATTAATTATCAAAAGTTAGTCACTGCATAAAAATAATCCAAATTCAAACCACTTCAGTCTTAAAAACATAGGAATCGAATAACTTCCAAACAAAGAAACCAGTGACAGTTGCAGTTGCATGGTACATAAATAAGCCGACCCTAGAATAGGTTACTTGATAAGTGTGAAAAAAAAACAGGCAAGGCGAGTAGGCGAGGCATGATACGAGAAACCAACGAGGTTAAATATATATAGAGTGCTCATCACATGTTAATCTTGTGTCCCTTTTTTTGATTTGCGCCATTTTACCCATTATTCCCGCCGTTTCCTTGGCAACCATCCCACACTTTACCCTCGTTTCCTTGGTTACTAGTTTTAGCTATTCTAATTGGTCGCTACAAGCTTCAAAAATCACAGCTTATACTCTTAAAACATCTGATTATTTGTTGTTTGTTTTTAAAACCAATTTGATTTGATGGTCTGTGAACAGGCTATTGAGATTGTACCCCAGTCAACATAGGTTTGTGTCGGAAGTAATTCCGGAGGAGCTGAATTTATCACAGTTGATAGACTATGATAAGGTGTGCATTTTCCCAAAAGTCCCGAAAAATCCTCCTTGAGCTTTCCGCCCTACGCCCCTTTAAAGTTAAAACTGCAGTATGTTAAAAAATCAACTACAGTTTCGTAAGGAAAAAATCAATCGAAGTGAGGTTGCTTTTATTTTGTTAACAATAAAATTTGCTACAAAAACTGTCATTACCACTTATTACAAAAACCTTAAGGTTTTGTGGCAAAATCGATACAAACTTAAAAAATTGATTTTTTATTTTCATTATAAAAAACTTTCCTTACAGCTCCTTTGTTTGAAGTTTATATGTAAAACCGTAAATTTGAAGTTCGTAGAGAATTATTTTAGCTTTACAATGATATATAATGTTACTGTGTTCGGTTTGAGCATATCGAGCAATATTGCATTTTATTTTATGGTGACAATCAAAAAAGGCTCCATTCTTGGGCCATTTCAGTACAGACACTATTGAATTCTAATGTCTTTTCCTATTATTTTTTCTATAAGGGATGACTTAGAGGAATGGACCATCAAAAATCCATATTAGGCCATTAGTACTTCATTTTGTGGTACAACGTGATTTTTTAGCCAAAATGGGGGACGGCCCACTAGGAGTCACAAGAAAATCTTATATGTAAGCATAGGGCAATATTTACCTCATATTAAAGGTCTCACTTAACAGAACACAATGCCGCAAACCCGACCTCAATCGGACAACTGAGCCGGAAATTCCAGGCGTATTAACTTTTCATTAAAAAAATTTTTATACAAATTTCAAAATTCTAAAACTTCCATTGCCTGCTACTTCTTTCCCTATCTGATGAGCACTCTATATCTGTTCAATCTAATAATATCGTTGCGAGAAACAGTGCTTTCGCCATTGAGTAAATATGGATGTTATTAACATAACGTATAGAGTGGACAAGCAATGTTAAAATTTTGAAACGCTAAATGACAAGATCGTCCGCTAGGGGCGCTACTAACTGGCTACCGATGCAATAACTTATAATCGATAGCTTTCAACAATCGAAAGCTCGATTCTATTCGAATTCTCTTTTAAGTTTTCAATGATAATGATGACTATCGAGTTGATGCGATATGTAGTCGATTCAATAGACCGAAAGCGGCGAAAGCACAATCGATACTTGCCTCGAGACTTGACTGAATCCGAGTACCGTGGCGAGCGTTCCCTTCTTGGAGTGCTGGAGTGCTTCCTCTTCGTCCCGTTGACCCAGTAGTGTAGGGCATGGGATATGTCAGGACAGAATTATAAATTCTGCTTACTTAATTCTATTCTATCTTTCATTGAGACAGGATTTACTTTAGATCTTACATAATTCATCCACCTCATACACAGATTTTTCGATCAAAAACTTTTCAAGTTGGTTCTTAAATGTACTTAGGCTATTACAGTTGGTAATATGTGATGGAAGAGAATCTAATATTTTGTTTCCAACATAAAAAGGTTGCTTTTCAAACATTTTTGTATTGTGGAAAATTGCAAAACGGTTCTTAAATCTAGTATTATGTGAATGATCACGGACAATTGGATGTCCGTAGACCTTAGCATACAGAACAACTTCAAAAATGTAAAGACTGGGAAGTGTCAATATTTTGAGTCTTTTGAACGCCTCTCTGCAGTGATCACCAGCCTTGAGGCCAGCAATGAGTCTCACCGCCCTCTTTTGCAAAACAAAAAGACGATTGACCGACGTTTTGTTGGCCATCCCCCAGAGTATAACAGAGTACCTGAGGTGGGTCTCAATGAGGCCATGGTAAACTAGCATGGAAAGACTCTTGATCCCTAATTTTGCAAAATTTCTGAGAATGAAAATTGAGGAAGAAATCTTTGAATGAATTTTGTCGATTTGATGCTCCCATGTCAGATTACAATCCAATCTGACACCAAGGAAGTCAACCACCTCCGCGTGACTCAAATCGTTATCGCCTATAAAGAGGTTTGGATGAAAAGTTTGACTGAAGTTTGTACTCTGGACTGTTTGGATTTGCATGAAGTTAGTTTTGTTTGGGTTGACTGAAAGTTTGTTTTCCTGAAAAAATTGGGCAACATTGTTGATTTTGATGTTTGCGTCGATTTCGGCTGATTGTCTGTCCATGTGACTGACCAGAATGGTTGTGTCATCCGCAAACATGAAAAGATCATTGTTAGGGACAACACCATCCAAGTCATTCACATAGATCAGGAAAAGTAGGGGCCCAAGAATTGATCCTTGAGGCACCCCAAATTTAACTGGTGATTTTTCTGAACGAAAGATTTCATTGTTTGAGATGATTTCCGTTACCTGGGAACGATTTCCCAAGTAAGAACGTAGCCAATCATAAATTTTTCCGGAGATTCCCGTGTTTTGAATTTTCCTGAGAAGAATTTCAATGTCGACGCAGTCAAATGCTTTTGACAGATCAGCAAAACATGCAATTGCACATTCGCCCCTGTCCACAGCACGTATGCATTCGGAGACAAACTCAACCAAAGCGAGCTTGGTTGATTTTCCTTTGCGGAAACCGAACTGTTTTGAAGAAAAGAGATTGTTTGATTCCATATATGCCATGATCTGGTCATATACAACTTTTTCAAAAAATTTTGAGATTGAAGGAAGCAGAGAGATTGGACGAAAATTGTTCATGTCTTTGTGATCTCCTTTTTTGAAGAGTGGCTTGATTTTTGAGGTTTTGAATCTTTCTGGAAAAACACCTTTTCTCAATGACAGGTTGATCAAATGCATGAGAGGGACAGCAAGTTCGTCTACACAGTTTTTCAAGATTTTCATTGACACCCCATCAATACCAAATGAACTTTTTGACTTAAAATGTTTGAAAAGCTTTACAATGTCATTTAAATTAACAGGAGTGAAGTCATTGAGAATACTGTCAGTAACTATTGTACCTGCATTAAAAGTGTGAGTTAAGTTAGGTTGAACCGTTCTGGTTGCAACTGAAGCAAAAAATTCGTTGAATTTATTACTAACTGAAACAGGATCAGAGATCTCCAGACCATCCACCCTGATGGGACAGTGAGACCCTACACTTTTGGAGGACGGCCTGTTCTCATTGATGATTTTCCATGATTCCTTTGAAATGCAATCAGATTGCCGCAATCTGTTTTCAAGTTCAATTTTTTTGTGTTGTTTGACGACTTTCCTAAACGCCTTTTTGGTGTTTCTATAATGTTGTTCATTTTCCGGAGTTCTGTGTTCAGAAAAATTTTTGAAGGACTCAACCATGTTGCTTTTTGCAGAAACCACCTCCTGACTAAAAACCTTTTTCTGGCTAAGTTTCGTTGATTTTTTGTGCTTGAGTTTGGAAGTGGACAAAGGAAAAGAGGCGTCGAAGTGGTACGAAATGGTATCCATGACGTGATTTACAGCATGGTCCAGATCATCGCCACCCAACGCCTCCCTCCAGTCCTCCATCCTTAAACGAGCCTTGAACTCCTGGATATTTGAGTGAGATATTTTTCTGGACTGAATTCTTTTCTTGAGAGTGTTGGAAAAAGTTTTGAAGATACCTACAACTGCATGATGGTCGGAAATATGCGTGAATAAAACAGAAGAACTTATGGGATAACTAGAGAAAATGTTGTCAATGCAGGTGGCAGATGTCGCTGTGACTCTTGTTGGATCGTTAATTGTTGGTTTTAAATTGAAGGCTTTCATTTCATCCAAGAAAATTTTGCTCCTCCTATCAGACTTGAGCAGATCAATGTTGAAGTCACCTCCAACAATCAAGTTGTCTGAGATGCATACTAGCCTACTTAGATATTCATCTAACATTTCGTTGAAAAAATCAATGTTACTTGAAATGGGACTTCTATAAATGCAGGATATGATGAAGATTTCATTTTCGACTGTGAATTGCAGTTCAGTTGCTTCGAAAAACAACTCGAGAGAGAGACTGCTTCCTATTTCTAAGGGTTTGACTTCTTGTAAAGATGAGTTTTTGTTGACAAAAATCGCAACACCTCCTCCTCTAGCATGCTTTCTGGAAAAAAATGATTGAAGAGAGAAATTGTGCAAGGAAAAATTCCGAACCTCATCCTCAGTGCAGTGAGTCTCACTGATAAGGAAGACATCTGGATTCTCCTCCAAAATTATATTCTCAATGACTTCTGTCTTATTGCCTAAACCTTGTACATTTTGATGGATAATTTTAAAAAACTTACGACTACTTTTGGTTGAATTTTTTCTAAACTTGTTTGATCTAAAAACTAACCTACGGGATTTGGAACTGAGTTTTTTGGAGTTTCTTCGATTACCAGTGCACTCTCCTCACAGATACTACTATTAATGTAGTAGTATCTTTCCTATCTGTTGTCCACTCTATACGTTATGAAATAACGTCCGTATTTACTCAATGGTAGTATTTCGGGCGCCTCACCAGGAGTTACCGGTGACTAACCAAGACGATAATTGTCGTCTGCTAACATTACAAATGCCTTGTTAGCAGACGACAATTATCGTCTTGGTTAGTCACCGGTAACCCCTGGTGATGCGCCCGGAACACTACCAATGCTTTCGCTTTGCTTTTTTTGTTAGCAGTAAGCAGCTGTCCATTAGTTCATTCGTCCTCGTCCGTCCATGTCCATTTGTCCAATCAGAAATCTTATCGGAGGGTCATGTGTTGTTTAGGTTTCTTATGATTGATGGTTTGAAATAATTTTGTTTAAAACTCAAGTGTAGTTCCGTGCAATTATAATTTATTATTTGTTTCTTTACGATATTTACCGTCAGATCATATGCATTTGATTGTACAAATTTTGCGTTTGAGTAAACCTATTTGACCCTGTCATTCTGATTTTGAGGTTAACTTCATTGTTTTGATACCACTCTCTGGCTTTTTTAATGTTAGTTATGTTTTTATTAGTTTATTTTATTGAACTTTAATGGAAGAATGATCACGAGTGATGTATTAAAACCCAGAACTATACCACCTCAAAATATTGTAAATAGATTAATTAAAAGGGAAACTTATGGTGCTGTCAAACCTGGTACACATTTTCATGTTGCTAGGTCCTTTCATCAAAATGTTTTCCCCAACTTTACTGTTATAAATGTGGAAAAGCCACCTTGTTTTTTGAGAAAGTTCAGTCCAAATGGTCATTATTTTATCGCTTTTTCATCAGACCAAACATCATTAGAAATATATGAATACCAAGGCTCATCCGCTGCTGCAGATTTGGTTGAAAACTGTAGTGGAGAGTATATTGGTCATAAAAATGACCCTGAGAGTGATCACATTCGTAACCAAGTGTTTGAGAGATTTTTCCAGCCTAAGTGGACTGTTAATGTTGCTCAAAGTGGTGAACAGTTAAATCGAGAATGTAGTTTGTTTACCGATGATGGAAGGTATGTTATTGTGGGATCTGCTGCTTACATTCCAGAGGATTTAAGACCACATTTTTATGAAATATACACCAATAATGAAGCTGTAACTCCCAACCCACGGTCTCCATTAGAAGACTACTCGCTTCACATTGTGGACTTACAGCATGGACGGCTTTGTGACACCAGACAATTTAAAGTGGACAAAATATTTCTTTCTCATAATCAAGGATTATATCTATATAAAGATACTCTAGCAGTTCTATCAGTCCAACATCAAACTATTCATGTGTTTCATATCATTGATGGTATGTTTGTTGATGTAAGGAAGATTGGAAGATTTTGTTTTGAAGATGATAGTTTTTTATTATCAAGTATTATTCAACCTAATTCTAGTAACACCACCTACAGACCTTACAGAGAAAGTACAATAAACTCTTTAAAGCATCGTTTACTGGTTTTTCTCTATAAACGTGCCGTAAAGTTGTCAGAGATATCCAAAAACCCGTTGGAAATTCGAAAGTTTTGTCAACATTTTGAGCAGGTTAGTAAAATATTTTTTATTGGTAAATTACGTACAGTAGGCTATTAAACTTTTTAATTTCCCACTGAGTTGACACGTAACCAGAACATATATTTAAAACCACTTGGCTGCCAGAAGCTGATTACTTCTGCTATTATTCCATTAATACAAGAACTGCCAGAAACAAGTGTAATTGGCTCTGTATTACGTCGTGATAACTCAAACTCAAACTCGTTTATTCATTCATTGAATTACATTTTGAACATGTCATAATACATAATTAAAGAAGTTGTTTCAAGGTACCGGTACAAATGTAACAATAAAATAAAGGCAAAAAAAGAAGAATAACCCTTATAAGTTACTTATAGGGCCTACTAAGCAAAATTTACATAATATATATATACATGGAGAAGTACATCAAATTACTTCTCTTATGTTGTAGGGCACTGTACTTAGAAAGTGGCGTTTCACGTTGGCTTTAAAAGCGTCAAAGCTCTTTTCCCCTCTAATTTCAATGGGCAACCTGACAGATAGGCAAACATGGTAAGGGCCTTTCTCATAGCTGCTGCTATTATGGCCAACGACACTCAACATCTGACACCATACAGTTGATGTAACTGCCAGTGGCTGATCTCATTGACCCTAGACTTGGATGGATAAGTCATCAAAACAACCAAACAAGACCTCAAATATTTTTCTTTCATTTATCAACATTGAATGGAAGGATGAGAGAATTGATATACTACCCTAGGTATTGTTTAAGCCTCAATATAAAAATATCGCAAAATAGGTTCTTTAAATATTTTAAACTGCAAAATCGGGAAAAACATTCCGGCACTCTTGCGACGTAACCCTTCGGACGGTGTTCAATGTTAGAATCCCTAAGTGTTTCGCAATCTTTTAAAGTTTGGGCCTAGCAGACTTACCGTACAAATAAAAATTAATAAACAGTAGGCCTATATTTATACACTAGGGCTATACCGGTAGGCCTATTATATGAAAGTAGGGAGGTAGAAGAGACTATTTACCGATACACAATATAGTTGTTACCGGTACCCTTACTTTTTACTAACTTACCAAAATTATTCTATAGATTACAAACTATAAAAGAAATTTAAATTTTAGCGAATTTTCCTATAGTGAATAGACTCCATTACGGTAGTAAGACCTAAGCCTGGGACCGAGATACTTATTTGTTTTGAGGTCCCTAGAAAACAAAAACACCATTCGTTCAAATTGATATCGAGGCCTATATATATATATATATATATATGTGTCCGTGATCATGATAACTTTTGGACGAAACCTCCGATTTTTATGTAATTTGGTGCAGGGAGGTAAGCCAGCATTTACTTGGATGAGTTCAAGAACCAGAATGATCGGACCATAGCAACGGGGTTTTATGGGATTTTAAAAAGGTCAAAAATTGTGTTTTGGGCTTTTTTTGACCTTAATTTTTCAAATTTAACAATTTTAACTTAAATAATTTAAAAAGCAGTTAAAAAACAAAACAATGTAGGCCTAGGCCTAGTACATATTTTGAATTTTTCACTTAGCTTCATAGTTAAGTTATGTAGAAAATCCAAAAATATGTTTTCCGTGTTATTTTTATGGGAAATCAACAGAGCCTTCTATCTTGCTTATTTCTTTACATATCTAGATAAAAATTTAGTATGTAGGTACATTCATTAGAAAGGTTTGACTTTTATATTTGCTTTCAAAGCCCATATGGAGGCAAACCTACGTACTCACCCCTATGGGGTTCATGGGGAAAATAAAATAATACCATAACTTGATCAAGTTTGGTATATGTACATTCATTAGGTATTTTTTAGCACCACATATGGTTTTTTATGTAGGTTTAAAAAGAGCTAAATAAACTCACCCCCATGTTTTTTATGCGGAAACATAAAGTATACTAAAATTCCGTCGGACATTCGCTGAGTACGCACATCTGTTGCGATGGGGGTATTTTTTTTATACCTTTGCTTTCCATTAAATAGGCCTAATTTCAAACAGACATAATAAATTTCTAAGATAACTTACGCTTTACATTTTAGCGAATTTCCCATAGGGAATAAGCTATTACCGTAGGTCTCATGGTAAGACCTAAGCCCAGGACCATGTTACTTTTTCGTTTTTAGGTGCCCAGAGACCAAAAATAATAGTCATTAAAAATTTTATATATATATATATATATATATGTATATATATATATATATATATATATATATATATATATATATATATATATATATATATATATATATGTATGTGTCCCTAGACACGATAACTCTCGTAAAAATGGTCCGATCGACACCAAATTTGGTAGAGATGTGTAATCCTACGTTTATTCGGATGAGTTCGAAAACCAGACATATCGACCTACGGGAAGGGGTAGTTTTGGGGGGTTTTGTACCCCAAAAATGGGTTTTTTCCATTTTTCATAAGTAAATTTTAAATATTTTAAATTTTTATTTTGACCATTGGATTTAGCTCAAAAAACACACAATTTAGTATTTTGAAGCTTTGCTCTATCTCCATTGGTTACCGAGATATTACAAAGTCTAAAGACAGTACATTGTCTTTTAGGGCTCCAATGTTAATCTTATGGAGAATAAGGATGTGTTAATATTTCACTTATTAACCAATATTTTTGGATGAAACTTGGTATTTAGCTTCATTTGGTTGAGATTCATCCATTTAAGATAAAAAATCTTGGTTTTTGTACTTATCATGGCAGCAAACCTGCATACTCTTTTCCCATGTTAATCATATGGAGAATAGGCAAACTCTTTTATTTATGGACAGATATTGATGAAACTTACTATATGTCTTTATATGGTCGAAATAAATTTTTTCTATGCTAAAAACCTACTTTTAGTGTCCCCCATGGCAGCATACCTGCATACTCTTTCCCTATATTTATCTTAAGGAGAATAGACATTTATTTCCCTATTTATGAGCACGAGAGCACGTGATGAAATTTTGTTTACAAGTTTAGCTGGTCAAAATTAATATTACTAATTTGGAAATTCGCTGAGTACGCAGGTCTGCTGCGACGGGGGGTATTGTTAAAAATTTTATGAAGAGTACGAAAATATAGGTTATAATTACTAGGATAGGAAATGCTTAGCATTTGACCATATTCTGTGACAAAAATAAATAAATAAAAATATTTTATCATGGTACTTAGCATAATCCCATTAAAACACATGTATAAAATCAACCTAGGAACATTTCATGAATTATTACTGGTAGGTTACTCATTTTCATGGGGTAATAAACATGATAAAATGTATTAACTTACTTCAACAATGTGTAGGTCTACTAACAGGAATAATAGCATTTTTAACATCCCATAAAACCAGTGGTAAAACACAGCCTACATTGGGGACTTTGAGGTTAGCAGCTGACAACCAATATTTTGCTGTCATTTATTTGTCATCAATATCTTAAAACAATTCCTTATTACGGAAGCCCTGAAGGGCCAAAGAGTAAGCGGTCATTTTTTACACCGCCGTGTTTGAAACACGGCGAGCCGTGTTTAGAAGACGGCAAGCCGTGTTTAGAAGACGGCGAGCCGTGTTTAGAAGACGGCGAGCCGTGTTTCAAAGACGGTGAGCCGCGTTTAAAAGTCGGCGAGCCGTGTTAGAAAGTCGGCGATCGCCGTGTTAGAAAGTCGGCGAGCCGTGTTTGAAAGTCGGCGAGAAGTATATGAAATTCGGCGAGCATTTTGATAAATTAACTAAGACTAATAATTAAAAGCTTTTTTATTGACTCTTAAACGGATTTTCATCCTCTTATAAAATTGAAAATAACCAAAACAATCAAATCTCTGGAGCAAAAATAGTCTGTGCATTTGTTATATGATTGCCATAACCAAACAGTTTTCTTTGTTTTTGGGACCTCTGATTTCATAGAAATCTGGCATGAAAGTTGTAATATTTTTTAATTAGTTTGCAAATGAGATTATATCTAGTCATATACCTAATCTAATATCAGATATCTATAATTATTACTCTTAATTACTTTATCAAAATACTCGCCGAATTTCAAATACATCTCGCCGACTTTAAAACACGGCTGGCCGCCTTTCAAACACGGCTCGCCGCCTTTCAAACACGGCTCGCCGCCTTCCAAACACGGCTCGCCGCCTTCCAAACACGGCTCGCCGCTTTCCAAACACGGCTCGCCGCCTTCCAAACACGGCTCGCCGACTTTTAAAGACGGCTCGCCGTCTTTCAAACACGGCGGTGTAAAAAATGACCGCTTACTCTTTGGCCCTTCAGGGCTTCCGTACCTTATGGACACTGGAAAAGAGCTTGGAATATCCTCTGTACAGTGGTACTAATTTCGATACCATTTAGACTGAACTGGAACCAGATTGAACCGATTCCGTAAACATCGCTAGACTGTTAAAAAACTGCCTCTAACATTCGGTGGTAGGAAACATGAGTCAGGCTGGTTAAAAGGTGGCCTGTTAAGAGCGATTCTACTGTAATTTTTCTAATTCACAAGTTTTTTTTTTAAGTTACCAATTATCTTACTAAATCTTTGTAAAACAACAGTACCTTGAGAGTTTGAGTTTAACCTAATCCCAAAAACTTATATAATAGATCATGTTTTTTTGTTGTTTTTTTTTTTTTTTTATAGCATTTTCCAATTTTGGTCTTTAACCACTTAGTCTAGTTGTTTGCCACGTTAGGCTAAAAACTGTGAGTGCTTCTTCATGATTTCCCTTCCCCATTTACAAGTAAATTTATGAATTTCAGTTAAGGAGTCTGAGGATGTGGAAGATGCAGTTGCTCGATGAATCACATCTGTTACTGAAGTATGCGTGTGAAGATGTTGTTACCTTGAAAGCTACCGAACCAAATACTCAGCCATCTTTTTTTGTAGTTTACAATATGAATACTGCTCAGGTAGAGTATTGTTAAAATTATTGTACACTGGCACTGATTTTATTTTAAAGATATCAATAGTTTGGTTAAGTTCAAAACTAAGTGCTTGATACATGATAACCCGACATGAAATTGTATCACATGTAAATTTCGATACATATTTTTTATTATTAAGGGGGGGGGGGATTTGTTGAGTGATTATTTCCCAAAGTTATATTCTTATCTATATTTATAAAATAGGATGTTGATATATTTGTGTATTTATACATTTGTAGTATTGGCTTTCTGTTGTCTTGAGAGAGTCAAAGTCCTAGAGAAGGCCCTAATGAAGTTATAGTAAATGGGTATGTCCATGAACTGTTATGATTAGTTTGTCTGATGGTCTGAGTGGAAGAGCCCCTTTCTACTGCAATAGGCCTTTCAGGCTGAAGTTGTTGATGGTGTAACTCATACACTAGCCCTCAATACAAATTATAGTTTACAGCTATAGCTTATAAGTCAGCTGCCTACCCAAAAATAAAAAATATGGTATTTATTTTTTATGTTTAAATTGCAGTATCCGTTCTGATAGCCGGATGTTTTGCAGAAAAATTATGTTCGACCATACATAAGCTTCAACAGTATTAAAAGTAGTTAATTAACTATTCAGTGTTGTTGTCCAGACTAAGTCTGTGCAAAACTTGTGAGGATACAAGCGCACTAATATAGTTTAGCAACGCTGTAAAGATTTGGCAACGGAGCGCGGCACCGGCAAGCCGATGAAGATGAGAGGCAGAAGAAGTCTCATAACTTGTCGTTTTCTTCATCTCCAACTGTCAGTTAGTTAACAAACATACCTCACCGCACTCTGTTGAGTGTGCCGTGTTGTGATGGTTATGTTACAATATGGAAAGATATTGTAAAGTTGATGCGAGGAAGTACTGGGAGTACTGAACCGATTTTTAAGATTGAGGTGTCATTTTAAAGCTTAGGATATAGCGCAGTGACGGATTGTAATTAAAAATGTCATATCGTTTCGGGCTTCGCCCTCCTCGCCTTTGATCTATTTCTAGAGGGCGCTTTAAAATGTTGACCAACTTTTATTGCAAGTTCTTTCATGTGAATTGTAATTTAACATCTGATTACCTTCAGATGAATTTTAAAAGCCAGATAGTAAACAAAAATAGATCTCTGTCACTTCATAATCAACATTCACGTACTGTAGGTGAGTTTCACTCATAGAGAATCATAAAATGCACAATTTGCGTACGAGCCACCTCGTAAACCTTTCCTAAACGGGTTGTTAGTGGAAATTCTAGATAGTTTAAAAGTCCCGTTATGGTACTTTTTTCGGTTCCATTGAAAAGAGAGCTTAACTACAACCTCCTGTGCCATCCTGTTGTTTTTATTTCTCAAAATAATAAGTTAAATTTCATTAAACGTTTAAGATATTTATGAGATGCTTTGTTTAAAACAATTGGTTACTTTAATATAATAATGATAAAATGCACCATGGCTTTCAAATGACTTAGGCCTAGAGCTATGATTAATTTATTCAAATTAAAAAAAAAGGCATTTTTCTTCAAGACATGGTTCTTTTACTGATCCTCATGAGAGTCCTTAGATAGCTTAAAACAATTTTAAAAGCAACAGATTTTTTTTAATTTTCTAGATAGTACGTTCCCCCCCTCCTCCCCCCAAGTCCACCGGAAAGTTGCCTACCCAATATATTATAAAACCTAGAGCTGCCCCTGTTATAAGTCCTGTCTGCCTAGTAACCCGTTTCATAAACATTGATCAATCCTCATTGTTAGACTTCAAGCACTGGGACTTGGAAAGCAATTACGAAGATTTAGTTGTTCTTGTTTTAGGTCCTGGCTGTTTATGAAAACACTTCTGAAGAGCTTTTGAAACTGTTTGAACAGTTTTGTGACCATTTTAGAAATGCCAAGCTACATTCCGAGTCACAATTTACATGCTCTCCATCAAACAACTTGTATGCTCGGTAAGGTTGACAGCAACTGAATGTCAATTTCAGCCTCTAGAGTTGATAATTTGTATAGTGTCAGACCTTTGTGTCTATCTGCTTATCAAAACTGCTGTTGTGTATTTTTTTGTAACTAGTAGGTCTACTGCATTATTACTATTTTTGCCTCACTGCAAAAATTATTATTTTTATTATTGCATTATTGCCTCACTACTATTTTTGGGCGTATTTACACCAGTGGCATTTTATACATTTTGATGGGGGACAGTCCAAACCCTGTTGAATAACAAACTACCTTATCTCTTTTGTTTCAAAATATATTGTTAAACTTAACTTGCTTTAAATATATATTCCTTTGGAGAATTAGCAAGGACATCTGATAACTGATCAAATAGGTGGTCAACATTCAAATCCTATACTATAATACGAGCAGTGTCTGAAGGGATGTGTGTTCCACGATCTCGAAATCCAGCAGGTAGATTTTGCTTAAACTTTGCATTTAAGAGTGTTTTGTCCCAAAAATAAGTTTAGAAACAGCCTCAACCCCAGAGAAAATTGAATTTTGTCTAAAATTAAGTTTAAAAATCTAAAGTTTTAACATTGGTCTTATGGGTTGCTATTTTGGTAACAAAATAACAACGAAATGTGAACGAAAAGAAAGTAACATCAATGTTAAGCAGGATTTGAAACAGCTGTTAACTGTGAAGAGGTATAGTTGGTTGGAAACGTAATCGCTTTTTTACCATGACACTATAACAAAAGTGCTGAATTACAACCAACGAGCAAGGCTCGGTTAACCTGGTACTTGCATGATAATGGTGTTAACTCATTGGAGAATAGGTTTTAGTACACTTCATTGTTGCAATTGAGTAGAACAAGTTCTATAAAACAGTTTTAAGATTTCAGAATAATTATTGCACTGCAATGGTAGATTTAATATTCCCTCTTTAAAATCATATTTATTTTATACCTATTTTTTATTAATTAATTAATCAAAATCTAAACCAATAAAATGAACCAATAAACAAATAAAAAAGTATCTGTTTTATGATGTTATCTGCTTTTTTCTAGCTAAATAATTCAAACTCATACAAGATTTCATAGATATCCAAGCACATTGCAAATTTAATCATAATTACAATGCTAGGAATGAGAAGTTTATAATAGATTATCAACACTATATGGAAGGAGTCTTGCATGCTAGAGCCTGTATGTTACAATAATTTAACATTATTTAATACGCTAAGGGATTTTTTTGTTTAAAGAACTCCTCGTACAGAATCCTACAGTTCCTCATTCATTTGAATTCCTACCCGTTCCAGAATCTGTTGTCTTATCCTGCATCAAAAAGCTAAAAAATAAACAGTATACAGGTTGGGATGAAATTCCCACAAGAGTCATCAAAGCTATTGCCTTATATGCATTGTTGTCCTTTGACCTTTGACTCATTGTATAAATATTTCATTACAAACTGGATCTTTCCCTGAAAACTTGAAATATGCCCAGATCATCCCTATTTTCAAAAAAGGAGATTCCCATGACATATCCAATTATCTTCCTGTTGCTCTATTACCTGATTTATAAAAAAAAAACTTTGAAGAAATCATACTGTCACAATTAGTTTCATTTTTATAATCATTATAAACCACTTTATAATGAGTTGTTGAATAGAAATCTGTTTGAATTTAGGAGGGAAAGGAGTACTTCTGATGAAATTTTGGACTTCATAAATGAGGCAGTGGAGGCCTTGGACAGATCTCAGAGGGCCATTGGTGTTTTCTGTGATCTGTCCAAGGCCTTCCACTGCGTCAGGCACAATATACTGTTGGAAAAATTTAAGTTATACGGCATATCTGGCTCAGCTTAGACATGGTTTACAAGCTATCTCTCCAGCAGATTCCAACAAGTAGTGGTCACTGAAAAATGTTATGTTAAGTGTTTTTCAGACTTGAGTCCAGTGGTTCATGGAGTGCCTCAAGGATCCAAAGTTGGACCTCTACTGTTTAATCTTTATATTAATGATCTAGCTTTTTCAGTTCCTTCCAAAATACCTAATTCAATTTTATATTTAAAAATAAGGTTACAATACCTTGTGCCATCGTCAAACCTTCATTTAGTCGAGATGACTAGTTTCGGAGCATTTGCTCCATTATCAAATCTTCATATACAATCACGGGTAGTTAAAATAGTTCGAACACAAAGTCGTTGTCAAAATTTAAAATCACATAACACAGACACGAACATTTAACATACATTACGAACGAGAATTAAATAGAATTATTCCTAAACACGTGGCCGGCCGCGCAGACAAGTTCCGACTGAGTCGGACCTCTCTAGTGAAATTAAATTAGAATTAAGGATGACTATGTTCAAATATGAGCTTAAAGAATATTTACTGACATTGTGTCCATACTCAAGAAGATTTTTTCTATATGACAAAGATTATTCAAGTTTCATTGTGTTATGTTTTATTAGAACATTTAGTCTTCATTTTGTTTCAATTTGTTTTGTATATTTTATGATGAGAACAATATTATTATTTAGTGTTCAGAATAGACATAGATTAAGACTTTTATGTGTGACGTGTCATATGTTTACATGTGAAGAAATCACAAGTATGTAAACTTTGTGTGACGAATAAACAATTTCATTTCCTACAATTCTCAACAGATTTCAAGTTTTGGTGTTGTTGGATAGGGCTTGGTCTGTAGTTGTTTCCACCAAAAATTGATGAGAATCGGACTCAAAATAAGGGCGCTATCCACAAATTAAATTTGAAATTTTCCCATTAGAATAACATTGAGATTTGTTTGAGAATTTTAAACATCTGTTAACGTACAGCTGTAGTTGTTGGTGATCACTGATATTTAAAGTGTTGGATTGTCGGATTTAATTGATTTAGAACTAAATGTAAATTTTGTATTGTATCAAAATAAATTGCTCGATGTCGAGCAACATGTGCACTAGTATGAAAACAAATTTATTCAAAGAATAGATATAAATGAACTCCTTGAACCCCTACACTCTATAGGATTACTACGGTAAACTAGTACAGCAACCCTTTAAGGTAGTACTTTATTTTAGTTTTCCAGAATATCTCATTTCATTTAAAAATTGTTAAAGAAATTACTACAAAAAGGAGCACAATACAAAAGAATGGTACAAAATTTAAGATTTCTTCAAAGATAAAAATGTAATCGTGGATGTTTAACAGTAGAAATTTTTAAGTCATATATCCGTCATAATAAATTAAGAAATAATATGAGATAAAGGAGAAGTATTTAGTATGTGAAATTTCTTTGTAATGCCAATGCAATCAATGTTAAATAGTTATATAGCAAATGAATATTATTATTATTTGATTTTTTGATTTTTTCAAGTTAAATATTTTAAGTTACATGTAGTATTGACAATGTTCCTGCCCCTGTTCTTGTTTTCACAATCACGTAGATGTGAATGTTTTGTTCACATACAGAATGTGATGTCTAACCAAATGGCTTACATTTAAAAAGTCTTCACTTGTACCAAAACTGGACTTATAAAAACCCATTTAAAAAATAAATTAAACTATCATGATGACAAACATGAATTATATCTAGGCTTTAGCTATATTTATTCAAAATAACCACCAATATAAATCTTTATTTTGTTGGTCGCAGGCTGGCTCAACAGAGGTTTAAGCAGACGATAGTCAGTGCAAGGTTTGGCGGCCCCACAGAAGCCACCAAAAGGATGTTGGCACAGCTGCCTATCAGTGCGCAGAGCTACTCGTCCTCCCCGTACCTCGACCTAGCACTCTTCAGCTACGACGACAAGTGGGTCTCTGTCATGGAGCGGCCGAAAGCTTGCGGTGAACACCCCATCAGGTCAGGAAAAAACCACCCAAGTGTACGTAGGGTGTACCGAATGAAGAAATTTTGTTATTTCAACTGATGGGCCGATTCCGATTCTCGATTCCACGATACTGCGGTATCGAGGGTATCGTCGATACTCAATACTTGGGGTCTTTGTATTCGATACCAATTCTGACCTAAAATGTACAAAATCGTATGGTTTTGTGATATTTCCCTCGTATAATGTTGAAAGAGCAAGATTATAGTCTTTTAAAACCAATTATTATCATCAAGAAAATAAAGTCGACCTTCATTGTCTCAAAACGTCACTGATAAATCTGTCCAGGGTTGTACTAAATTTGCCTAGAGCCTATTTAGATTAGGTTAGATTAAAAGATTTTAATTCATGTACGACTTGTTTGTGAAGTGTTTTTATGTATTTAATATTCGTTTTTATTATAGTTCTTTCAGGTAGTTCTGTGTAGAATGTAAAATTATAATTGATAAATTTGTCCATGTTTTTCACATTTCATTTTTTACTTAATTTTTTTGTTTTTTTAAGATAAATGAAATTGTTTTTTATTATCTTTTGGTTTTTTTACTATATGCCTAATATTGTTGTTTTTTCAATCGTTTTCTTACCAATTCTGTTGTATAATCTAAATATATTTTGGTAATTATTTCGAAACATGTGGTTTCTCCCCCACCCTCCAATATACTAAGGTATAATTGGAATCGGTATTAAATGCAGAATCGAGAATCGAGATCCAAATTTTAGAATCAGAATCGGAATTGAGAAATTTTTGCATCGGCCCATCACTAATTTTGATTTTTAAAACTTATAAACTTATCAGTTAAAAACTGTGTTTTTCTTAAGAAAAGTAGTATATGGGGTCAACAAACTGGGTCTTTTGTACCTACTTTACTATGTCTTGTAAACATAGACTTCATAAAACCTATTATTGATTTGATATATGACTGATTTTTGAGGGGAAATAGTACATGAAGAACATCACAATCAACTTTGGTAGTATTATTTCATCTACCATTATCTCTTAAATAAATGATCACACAAATTCCAGGGTAGGCAATTTAATTTGTAAAATCAAGTAGAAGAAAATGAAGCGATTGGTTTATGTGCGACCGACTAGTTTATATATGGTGTTTTAGACCAGGACCACTTGACATTACTGTGATGACCCTAGTGCTTTCCCCACTGAACTTGGAGTTTGCAAACAATAGCTCCCCCCACCACCAAAATACATCAACAAGATTACTGAAAGTCAATGTTAATTTTTATTATACTCACAAGTCTAAAAGGTCTGTGTGAATCCACCGCATGCAGTCTGCTGGAATTAAAATAGTCACATCCTGCATTGGCCTGATGTGTATAGCTGTGTTTTATGAAATGGGCATATGGAAATTTATCTGCTTGAGAATTGGATACAACAAAATATTGAGCAATTGAGACTCCACTGTATATTTTTTTATTGTGGAAACCCCCTGTTTGGAAAAGAGGGACACTCTGTACTAAACCTTTTTTATGTATGTGCAGTAAACATTTTCCTCCATCGATGTTAAACACAATAATAACTGTGCCATAAAACCGTCATTGTTTTGTGTAGTACCATTAACTATGTACACTAATGTGAGTAGACTTTTCATAGCATAGGCGTGTTTGAAACCTTTTGACTGTGGTGCAATCTCGTGCGGTGTACATGGAAGTACAAGAGTCATATGATAGGCAAATCAGTACTACCACTCTTTTATTTTATTTTGTGTCTATCTACGCCAGTGGCATTTTTAACGTTTTGACGGGGAACGGTCCAAACCCCAGTCTTGTTACTATCTAACATCGACCAGTTGTTAGAAAGCATCATTAATTAATAGCCCAATGACAAATGGCAACTGGGTCCGGAATCGATCCTTTAAAAAGCTACAAACTTTCCTCAGGATCGAACCGGCAACCTTTGGTTTCAAAGGCGAGCACTATAACCACTCAGCTACCCAGCCAGTTATCATACAGTTATATAGTACTCTTCTCAATCAAGGATTAAACATTTTATAATGGAGGTTTTTGTTTATGTTGTGATGAAATGTTTGTGCAACACTGTAAATTCAGCTAAATAATAACGCAGCGACTCTGGTGCCGCGTACACGAAACTTCCAAATTTTTGCCTCAAACTAAATGCATTGGATGAGAGGTCTATTCACGTTAGTGTACATAGTCAATGGTAGTACTTTCTCTAAGGCAAAAATGTATTTAACTTTATGTTGATTTTAAAAACAGTTGACCCCTACTTTAAATTCTATGTTTGTGACAGATTCTATGCTCGTGACTCGGGACTGCTCAAGTTTCGCATATACGCCGGAGTGCTTGGCAAGAGTGCGCCACCCTCAGCAAGGCGACTTGTCGCTTTCACTTTCCACCCAACAGATCCATTTGCCATTAGTGTGCAACGGACAAACTCAGATTATGTAGTCAATTTTCATATAAGACACGTCTAACCAAGGAGATCACAGTGAAGTGGATTAGATGTGGATTTTTTACACTTAATTGTAGTTTTCTTGCTGCAGTTTAATATTGTACATCTGTATTGTTTTTATCTATGATCTTTAGTACTTTATTGTGAGACTGAACTGTATTTACCTAACTTAGAGTATGATTACTGTTTGGCTGACCAGGAAGTTTTGTTTCACTTTTTAATTAGGTGGAGTGCCATAAGAGACCCCAATACAATAAAACCCTAGATTTTGTGAATTATTTTTAGTCATTCCGTTAAATATTGGTGATATTTACTGTATTACGGAGTCAAAATGTAAACACCCTATGAGACAGCCTACCCCTTTGAGACAGCCTACATACTCTCATGGTTTTTGCTGTTGGCTCTACCATAAAATCCACCAAATATTAGATTCCCCACAGTTTTCTTAAATGTTTCTACAATTCAATAGATTACTGAACAAAGATTTATCTGAAAAGATTAGATTATACCGACCAATTTAAATTTGGAAGTTTACAGTGAAATAATAAGAATAATAAGAATTTCCATCCCAAGAAGAAAAAAAACACTTCAATTGAAGGTAGGACCTACTCTGTTGATTGAGGTGCTCTCTTCTGCCAAATGAGGTGGCTCTTTATCCCTGATCAGGGGCGCTCTTTAACATTGATCAGGGTGCTCGTTTGCACATCGGTGGCCCTCTTCACAATGAATTGCGTACTCCAGAATAGTGATGGGGAATACCACTCTTCTTGGTGAATAGATTAATTTGAATTGTTTGATGGTTGCAGTTTTTACAATATGCAACCCAATGACAATGTGCGAACTGAACCGATGACACACTGATAGCCTATTTCTTTTTGTGGGAAAAACTAATTGAACCATCAACACAAACATCATCCAATTAATTCTTGCCACAAACCTGCTCTTTTAGAAATTGAGTCACAATTTGTTTAACTCAATGATTTGTTGAATTTGAACAACTCGTTTGCGAATTGCCCATCACTTGACTGTTATTGTAACCCTTGGGTCTCAGCGCCCTATGCAGTATTAAATATAAAATAATACTGCAAAAGAATTACTGAGCAAGTGCTCGGCCTCCTTGGTACTTTATTATGTATTTTGACATACAAGTCAAAATAAATTAATAAAGGTGTCAAATTGAGACGTATAGAAAAAGTGTGTGTAATGCCAGCTGGGTGTGACGTAGAAGGGCTGTCGTTTTAAATGTCATTATAGTTCAGTTTAGTGGTTGAGTTGTTTGTCTGAAGTGTTAGTGAACAGCCCATCTAAGTCACACCAGCTAGCATTCCACACACACCTCTCTTTTTCTGTACATCTTGGTCCGAGGCTTACGAAAAATAATGGGCCTGCATACATTTTTAGTCTTGTGACTACATATGGCCGGATTTCAGTGTCAACTCGATTTAAAAGTATTTTAATAGACTGACTCAAATGGTTTTTCCATTTAGTTTTAAGTATAAATCAATTATGTCATTACGTTTTCATATCATTCTACTTCTCATTAAATTACAAATTAAATGATACTAACAACAGTTTGCTTTACAAAATTGTAAACAATCTTGAGGCAAAACAAAAATTTGTATTCTTACCGTAGTTGACTTTAATTATAAACCGCTTTCTGGCAGTTAAGAACTGGCTCTTCCAAATAGGCAAACACTAGGCGACTGCCGAAGGTACAAAACCTTAGGGGTGCCACTGCGGAGAATGTGAAAGCTCCTGATCGGCGGATACGAGAGCACCCGATCAGCAATCATGAGCACCACCGATCGGTGGACACCAGCACCCCTGATCGGCAAGAGCTGAAACAATGCTCCCTACAGACAGTATGGGCACTTCTGATCAGCAGAAAAATCACCCCTGATCGGCAGTGGTTTTTTCTTGGTGTCTGAATTTTGTTCTGATCCGAAGTGAAGGGTAAATGATTGTTGTACAACATTTCTTAATTATAAATAATAAAAGTTTACAAACATACCCAAACATTCTTTTAAGCAGGTCGCATATATCAGAAATTATTGTATTGTATTTTAAAATTTTAGGAATTTTTTAATTATTTTAATGCAAAGTTTGATTGCTTACCACTATGGACTCGATCAACCTTATAAGGTCGGGTTTGCAGCATTTTACTCTATAAGTGAGACCTCTAATTTGATATGCATATCAACTTGTGTTTAAATTTAAGATTTTTCAAGTCCTCTTCAGTAGGCAGCCCACTCAAAGTTAAAAATGACAAATATTGGCTTACAAAAATAGTTGTTTATGCCTAAAACTTACCCTCAAAATTTCACTGTCATATGTTGACAAATAAAAACTATTTGTAAGTTCCGGGATTTTTAATCTCTCTGGTTACTATTGCAAGAACAATGGAGTTCTGTACTAATTCTTAGTTGCTTTAAAAAAACTACAGAGTTCCGCACCAGGGTCGGTAGCAGCTGTCATGACACAACAGAATTCTGCACATACCCTAGTATAGGTTGTAGGCGGTCGCCCAACTTAAACGTTGCCACCCAGATATTGCTTGTCCTAATCGTCATCCTCACTTACATACGATCATAGTAATTTGAAGTTAGGCACATAAAAAACTGAAACATTAATTGTTATGGAACAATCGGCTGATGTGCGAATTGCGTAATTTCTATTAAAACACTACTTTCCCTAAAGGCTGAGTTCTTATTGGTCAATAACATGTATTTTAATGAAAAACCAGTACATTTAAGACCTCAGTACCAGGGGAACTAAGCTTATGCTCGGTAATATTATTTAGAGTCACTTTCCTTTCTCAGACAGCTTGTTCGTTCCGCTCACTCGTTCTCTTCCATTTTAATATGAGCTCATTCGCTTCGCTTACCCGCTATGCAAAAGGTGCTGCAATTTGGTAAATGTGTTGAACGACAGGTTAAAGATAAAACACATTGGTTTATGTATACAATTTTCAGCTGATTTTTGTTCAACTTAGTACTTACAATAAATCTACATAAAAGGAAAAATTGGGAATTTTTATGGGCTCTGTAGCGAAAATCAGATTCTTCCCAGCCATGGGACCAACTCCAATGGATTCATCATGCCTAAAACCCTCTTGTTCCACCAAAAAAAATTAAAAAAATCCTTGGACAGAAAAATCTTTGGCCTGTATATCATTGCTTGTTTTAGAGTAAAAAAAAAATAAGATATGCAACAGGTTTGAATTTGGTTTCATAATGTACCTCTTTATGATGTAATATCTTTATTGATGCTTGTTGAAATGATCATAGGTGAAATTGATGAAATCATAAATAATGTCACAATAAATTAATTATAACCTAACAACGATCTGTTTACGAACTAAATTGAAACAAAGAAAAGTATTATTAAAATGAGGCAAGCGATTAAAATCAGGTAAGGGCCCTACAGTCCCTTCTAATGGGGGTGGCGGCTGAGGGATAAGGACAGCCGGAGACACCTCCTCAACCCTAATTAGCCCTTGCTCGGCAGCTCCGCTCTTGGGCCATGAGTTAACATCTGGGGAAGACATACAGTCAATACAACTTTTTTATTTCATGATTTATTGTCATAGTATTGTCATTTTTGTAACTTTTTGCAACTTGCGCTCTCATTGAGTATACCAGGTTTATTCAAATAACTCCCATACTTTTATAATATTATCGTATTTACATCGTCCTTGGACTTTTTTTTATAATTTAATACAATTTGAAAAAATGATATTGTCATGACAATATATTAAGAAATAAAAAAGTTGTACCAACCATACTTCTTGCCTAGTGGGTGACTCATAGCCCAAACCCGAAGCCAAGCAAATGCTAATTAATTACAATCTCTCAGCTGCTACCACTACTCGCAGGGACTATGAGAGGGACAGCAAGAGAGTTATATCATAGGAAAACTAACCAGGTACAGAAGGCTCACGCAATGCTCATTTCTGTAATGCAAAATTACAGCTATTGAGCTAAACCGGCCAAGCGACTCTGCTTATCCGACAGTCCAATGATCGTTAATGTCGCTTGGCCGGTTTCGCTCGCAGCGCCGCCTATGATCTGGCCGGCTCAACTACAAAGTTTCGCGTTACAGAAATGAGCATTGCGTGAGACTTCTGTACCTGGTTAGTTTTTCTATGGTTATATTGAAATTATGAAGGAGACGTCACATTGGAGGGGATACTATCTGGACTCACTGCAAAACCCACTCTGGTGCGGAACTCCGTGGTCGCTGTGTAAAATGGATCGGGTTCCCCAAGTATAATATATAGGGAAGAGGCGCCAAATTGAGTTCTTACGCTGGGCACTAAGAGATGTTGATAATGTGAAAACAAGCTTTTCAAACACCCCTTTATTGTGCCTTAATTTAAAAGTATTTTTATATAACTAATTGGAGTTTACATATTTGTAAATAAATATAATATTGTTACTTGTTTACAACTCCTGTCATTTTTTTCCCATGGGTTATCCGCCTGTATCACTTCTTTGCTCTGTGATAGGTTTAATGAGTTCGGCTGTCGGTCTGTGGTTTTCTGAAATTATTTTGTTTTGATTTATAACTACAATAAATAAAAACAAATGTCACGATTTTTAAATTCTGAATTTCATTAAAATTAGATCTTTCTTTCTGGTTGTTTTCAAAATAAATTACAAACATTAACCAACCAAACATACAAACTTTTCTCATTTTAGAGAATAGGATTTGATACAATTACTAACGAAGGTAACAAACTTATAGAGAGAAAATTATGTGGACTTGATTCAAGAATGATTCCAACAATTATTTAGGGCCAAATAAAAATTGTGAAATAGAAATAAGGTGAAAGTTTTAACAATACTTATGTTGATTTTGTAGGGACAGACGACTATTTTTGTTTAAAATCTGACTTAAAAAATCATCTGAATCAGCTGTTAAATTACAATTTCACATTTTAAAATCTTATAATCAAAAGTCTATCATTTTGTCGGACTCTAAAAGCGTCATCACGGCCCTTGGTAACTTGAAAATAAATTTCAATTCCCATCCAACGATTATCAAAATCAAAAGTAAAATATTTGAATTGTCTGCGAAGGGTTTCAAAATTGTGTTTGTATGGATACAGTACCTGGATACTCAGGGATAGAAGGGAATGATGAAGCAGATCAAGCTGCAAAATGTGCTACACATTACACTCCGTTCTACCAACCATCCTTTCTCGACCTCAGACCCCTCTTCCGGAGAAATGCCTACAAAAAATGGCAAGAGGAATGGGAAATTTCTAGTGCGTTTAAAGGAAAAAGGGTTTTCAATCTAAAACCTAGTGTTGTTACTCGTCCCTGGTTTTATGATTGTAACAGGAGCCGTAGATTCGTCACACTATATTGTAGATTAAGATGTGGTCATACTTTTTCTAGGGATCATCTTTATCGCATTAATTTATCCAACAGTCAAGTCTGTGATTGTCTTCAAGACTCTGCCTCACCTGACCATCTACTTTTTGCATGCATGCTTTTTAATGAAGACAAAAGGAAGAAAATGATCAAAGACTTAACGAAATTGAAAGTGGAACTTCCATGTAATGTTTTATCTATTTTATCATATGAAAATTTTGAAGTTTTGGACATTATCTTTGAATTTATCAAAAGTGAAAATATCCATATTTAATTCTTTTTTTATTTGATTGCTTTGTGTTAAAATTTTTTGTTTAGTTTTTTAAAATCATAATATTATTCAAATTGTGGGATTGTCATGGCATTTTGTCAATTAGCCGAAATAAAGAGTTAAAAAAAAATCTTATAATAAAAATTGGTCAACATTTTAAACCGCCCTCTATAAATAAAGCCAAGACTAGGGGGTCGAAGCTAGAAATGAAATGTAAGCCCGAAAATCACCATTTGCACACACACTATATGATAAGATTTAAAATGACACATCACAATCTTAAAAATTGGTTAAGTATGTTGAGGGAAAAAGGGATGTAACAGACGAAACCTTTATTGAATTGAAGATACCGGGGGGCCCCGTGTGCAAATTGATTTGTAATATATTTTTAGTGAATTTCCCTTTATAGGGAATACGCTATTACGGTAGTAGCCACGGTAAGAAATAAGCCCAGGACCATGTTACTTTATCATTTTAAAGCCCCCAGAAGCCAAAACCCCATTTGTTCATTTTCATATATATATGTATATAAGTAATATAAAATAAAACCAGAGCACCCTATTTTTTATTAACAATTATTTACTGATACCAACAGGTGGTGTTGCTGATACGCATTTCGGCTCTTAGGCCATGATCACAGATAAAATATGTAAACAAATAAAAACTTAACTAGTTGATAACATCATGTGTTAATTATGTACAATTATTTTGTCTTATTGGGTTGAGTTGTATATACGTATATAATTTGAACAAATTTGAGGGAGAAAGGAAAAAGGGACCTCTTAGCGGCAAAGTAAACATTTTTAGTACGGGTAGTTTTATCGATTGCGAGGTCAAAAATATTGATTTTCGGTTGTTTGCATTTTAATATGCTTCATTTCGTCCTTTACCAGTTGAAATAGATTACAAAACACTTGTAATGGAATAAAACATTCAAAATAATGATTAAAGTAGTCAATGTCTAGCTTGAGAAAAGGTACCTCTTTGCGCTTAACATTGCCACGAACAGGTCCCTTTTCAAGATGATTCCAAGACACAGTCTATCTCTTTCAGTCTTTTGTAAAGCCTTGAAGATAATGAACCTGTCAATCTGCTAGGCTTCACCCTTGATCCTCATCTCACTATAGGAATGGGCATGTTGAGTCAGTGTGCAAGAAACTGAGTAGAGATATTGAGGCGCCTTATGATAGATATATGTCTCCTGTATTTGTGAGAATTGCCTATCATCAGGGCTTGTAACAGGTTATTTTTTATTTTTTTGATCTTGGTTATTTTTTTGGATCTTGGTTATTTTTTGGGGGATTTTGGTTATTTTTTTAGGGCAATTAGGTTTTTATTGATCAATTTGGATGAAGCTCGTAAAAACTAAATAAATGTTTAAAAAAGAAAATACCCCCCGTCGCAGCAGACCTGCGTACTCAGCGAATTTCCAAATTAGTAATATTAATTTTGACCAGCTAAACTTGTAAACAAGATTTCATCACGTACTCATAAATAGGGAAATAAATGTCTATTCTCCTTAAGATAAATATAGGGAAAGAGTATGCAGGTATGCTGCCATGGGGGACACTAAAAGTAGGTTTTTAGCATAGAAAAAATTTATTTCGACCATATTAGGCCATATAGTAAGTTTCATCAATATCTGTCCATAAATAAAAGAGTTTGCCTATCCTCCATATGATTAACATGGGAAAAGAGTATGCAGGTTTGCTGCCATGATAAGTACACAAACCAAGATTTTTTTACCTTATATGGATGAATCTCAACCAAATGAAGCTAAATACTAAGTTTCATCCAAAAATATTGGTTAATAAGTGAAATATTAACACATCCTTATTCTCCATAAGATTAACATTGGAGCCCCAAAAGACAATGCACTGTCTTTAGAATTTGTAATATCTCGGTAACCAATGGAGATAGAGCAAAGCTTCAAATTACTAAATTGTGTGTTTTTTTGAGCTAAATCCAATGGTCAAAATAAATATTTAAAATTTTTTAAATTTACATATGAAAAATGCAAAAAACCCATTTTTGGGGTACAAAACCCCCCAAAACTACCCCTTCCGGTAGGTCGATATGTCTGGTTTTCGAACTCATCCGAATAAACGTAGGATTACACATCTCTACCAAATTTGGTGTCAATCGGACCGTTTTTACGAGACTTATCGTGTCTAGGGACACATACATATATATATATATATATATATATATATATATATATATATATATATATATATATATAAATTTTAATGACTATTATTTTTGGTCTCTGGGCACCTCAAAACGAAAAAGTAACATGGTCCCGGGCTTAGGTCTTTCCATGAGACCTACGGTAATAGCTTATTCCCTATGGGAAATTCGCTAAAAAATAGAAAAAAGTAAGAGATGGACCACAGAGGATTTTTTTATATTTTTAAAATTTGTTTTATTATTATTGCTTTAGTAGATGATCACTTACCCAGTTACAAATTATCCTACATAATTTTTATTGCCTACATATTTTAAACATCCCGATAAAGCGCAGATTTTTGAAATTTTTAGCGAAATTTATGATTTATTCGAGGTTATTTTTTAAAATTTTTATTAACCTCAAGAACTGTTACAAGCCCTGTATCATGCTTTTTTCAATCTCATTGTATGGTTAGGTGGTTATCACATTTTGTGCTGACTGGGAAGTAACTGCTTGTTTGTTGACTGAGTTTTCACTTTTGCATGGTGTATATTTTTTTGTTCTCATTTTTAAATTTTAGTTAATAGTGATTGAGCATGTGATCCTGCATGTGTTTGTAAGTTATGTACCCAGTCAGCACAAAATGTGAAAATCACGTTTTTTTCACATGAAAAATGTAAAAATTATGTAATAGTGAAAAGAAGAATATTTTTTTCACGTGAAAATTATGTGAAAAATGTAAATGTGAAAAAAGGTGAAAATGAGAATATTTTTTTCACATCAAAATTACGTGAAAAATGTGAACGTGAAAAGAAGAATATTTTTTTCACGTCAAAATTACGTGAAAAATGTGAACGTGAAAAAAAGGTGAAAAGAACATTTTTTCATGTCAAAATTACGTTAAAAATGTAAATGTCAAAAAGTGATGAAAAATAAATATCATTTTTACGTGAAAATTATGTGAAAAATGTCAAATGAGAAAAAAGTTGAATAATAGAATATTTCTCATGTACAAATTATGAGGCAAAATTTAAATCTAAAAAAAACGGGTAAACTAGAGAGTAGGTATTTTTGCATTAAAAAAGTTATGTGAAAAATGTAGATTTAAAAAAATTCAATAAAAAAAATTGATATTCCAATTTTATTTTATTTTTTGGTTATTGATAATTTTATTTGACTGTCAAAATATTGCCCCGGTTTGTGGCAGCACTAAAGAAACTTTTCTTTGAGCGGATGGTCTTGGTCGGTGCGTCCTAGGGGGTGTTGTCATTGCGGGGTCACTGTCGGATGTGTGTTAGAGTGAATGAGTGTCTTAAACCTTTTGTTGTTTTTTAATTTGTTTTTGTAGCATTTTAATTTTTTTTCTTGTAAGAAATTGATAAAGATGTATTTTGTTTTAATTATTATTTAGTTCGATATATTTAAATTAAGCATGTTTTTGTAATCAGGTTAAGTGTAAGAAAGGGCCATGTGGCCCTAACTTTGCCTGTTGAAATAAAGAATTTTTCATTTCATTTCATTTCATTTCATTTCATTTCATTTCATTTCATTTCATTTCATTTCATTTCAAAATATCAGATTTACTTATGTAGAGATATTGTCTAATTATAGCTTTCAAAATAACTATTTGAATTTAAATTTGTGGTATCAACAATTTATAATTATTTTTTAGCCTTTACATTATTCCAACAGTATGTAATTTCATGCGCTGTTATAAGTTACTAATTTTAATAACGCTTTAAATATTTAATACCAATAGTAAATATATTTACAAAAGATTTAAAAATAATTATTATTAACAAACACATAGTTATTTCAAATTGGGCCAGAGTTTTAATTTTGACTACTTGCTCAAGTACAAGGAAGCTTGAGTATTATGTATAAATAGTAATTTAAATCCACCATATGTACAGTTGAAGTGTCTGAGAGGGTTAAGGCGCTAGGACACTGACTGAGAGTTTGTGGGTTCAAATCCTGGTAAGGACGGAAATATTTTTATCGAATTTTTTACATTTTTAAAAGTATATTGGTTAGAAAAAAAGCATTCATTTACAAATTTTGTTGAAAAAATTGTAAAATGTTCAGTAAAATATAAGTTTAAAAAGGCAAAAATTAAGTGAAACAAACACGTCATTTTCACGTTTTTGACGTGAAATTTAGTGACCTCTTCACAACATTTTCACGTGAAAAAAAAGAAATTTACATCCTTTTTACGTAATAATAATGTGAAGCAAATGTAAAAAATGTAAAAAGAAAACGTGAATTTCACGTGATTTTAGCGAATTTCCCATAGGGAATAAGCTATTACCGTAGGTCTCATGGTAAGACCTAAGCCCGGGACCCTGTTACTTTATCGTTTTGAGGTGCCCAGAGACCAAAAATAATAGTCATTAAAATTTATATATATATATATATATATATATATATATATATATATATATATATATATATATATATATAGTTATAAATATACGTCAGAAACCTTACATTTCATTAAGAAAACGTCAACAAGTCTACGGCTCGCGTAGGGTTATTGCCGTAGACTTACTGCCGCTTTTTCAGATAAATTCTTGTCAGTAAGTCTACCTTGATGTATGTAGAGTTATTGCCATTGGCAGTAAGTCTACGTGGTATATACGCTAAGTATTTCAGTGTTACCAACTACTCTAAAATATTACTACTGAATATTAAATTTCTTTTAATACCGTGCCCATATTCTCATAATATGGAGGTTTCATAAAACATGGTAAAACCTACCTAAGCGCACTTTTAATATTGATTGATATATGGATAAGGCGGTGTGCAAGATGGTTAAAGTGGTTAAATACTCTAAAACCATTATATTTTACCACTTTTCTACAAAATTTTCATAACTTCAAGCAGTAAAAAATTTAATATGCCAAACATAAAATAACGTTTAAAGTTTATCATATTTATTTACAGTATTTCCGAAAAAATTCTATTTCATTGTTTTAAACCGATAATAAGGTCATTTGTTTTAGTAAAATGAATTAAACAAAACGATCGCCAACCATTGAAAAGCGCTAGATTGATAATAGACGTACGTGGAAAGTGTGACTTCAGTTGCGATCAAAGCGCCGATGAGTGAAAACCTCCTATCTGTGTCCGTCTTCTTTATCTGAACACCTGCCCAATCCTGCCCTCAGTGCATGACATGAGTTTAGTACATAATTATTATACTTTGTGACTGTCCGTATCTCACGTGTTCTTTGTTAGTAGGCCTAGAATGAGTGCCAAGTGCAGTAAATGTGACATTGCAACTGTCCGGTGCAATGTTGTTGCAAAATGTAACGTGTGCAAGTCGACATTCCACACCGTGGGCGTGTGTAATTTCTCGAAATTCAAAACTCAATCGTGGAAGTGAGATGGGTGCTGTGACAACGGATCTTTAGTGTCATAATTTGGTAATTAGGTTGTTGAGGACAAAGCGTGGTTTTTTAGTGCATTAGAAGATTTAAAATAAATATAAACTCAAACACGTGTCAAAAAATTACCGGCCTGCAAAGTCAAATTTCTAAATTTAAAATACAGCTAAACTACATCGCAACCCGTATAAACACTATTGAAGCGTCCCATCAGCTAACAGGCCAGAGGTGTGAGCAACTGGAACACAAAAACGTGTGCCTACAAGCCGATATCCACTAAACACGCGAGCAGTTCGAAGACGTGGAGCAGTACTCCCCCCCTCTGCAATAATGTAGAGACTATCGGGATACCTGTTACTACAAGGGAGGACATCTATACATGCCTGGAAAACCTATCTTAAGTGATCGGCATGTCATTCAAAATGGATATATCTCTATTGCACATTGCCTGCGTTTATTTTCCTAGCGTCAAGCTCATCCGCTGATTATTGTGCAATTCACATCCAGAAGAGCAAAGGAAACTTAGACTTGGTTGTCGGCGGCGATGCGCAAGGGATCCATCGAAACGACGGAGATCGTGACGCGTGTTCGTGAATGAAAATTTAACATCCCACAACAAAGCCTTTCTGGGGCGTGCCAAAAGACTCCTGCGCGCGGGGAACCTGCACTACGCCGGTTATGTCAATGGGAAGGTGATCATCAAACCTACCGAGAACGCAGCCTCCATCCGAGTTCAGCAGATGGAGGATATGGACAAGTTTTAAATATGAACTCTCTATTACCTCTGTAAATTATTATGCTACATTAAAACGTATTTACTGAACTAACAAGTAACAAAAATGTAAATAATAATTATTTTTCTTAATTTATTTAGCATGCAATGTTTAACTATTATTTTTCTTTATATTTTATAAATACAAATAGGCCTATAGATATACAGTATTTAGACTAATAATTCAATCTATAAATTAATAATCGTTATCATACAAAAGTGTTGAGCCATATTTCTTAAATTTTTGCTTTAAAGCTTTTCATGAAAAAGTTGCTTTTTGATAGTCAGTATTAGGTGTAGGATTGCTATGTTTCACTTATGTTTCGCACAAATACGAATGCATGATAAGCATTTTAATGTTATGTAATAGTTAGCCTCGAGCTAGCTTGGTCAGGGATGTAATGCAAAGTAAATGCTGATATCGCTCTGGTATACCGTAAACAATTGAATTATCACCAGAAAACAAGATTTAAAACAAAAATGACCAGTAAAACTACGAACCCTTGTAAAATTTGGTATGAATAATGTGAAAAGGACATAAATAAACTTACCAACTTACTCAAAAACCAAATATCGTATCTTTAAATAGTATAATTGCGCATTTAAAGCTGTTTTAGGCAATTTTGGTCAATTTTAAGACAATTTTGGGTGATTTAAAGCAAAAGCCCTTTTCAAGCTGTTTAAGCCCATGCCAAAAATTTTTATAAACTTAAGCCAGTCTTAAACAGACCCTACCCGATCTCACCTGTGTTGTTTAGTGATGTGGGGCGTCTTAACTCCGCTAATCAGAACAAAAGACAGGAAAGGTTTCCCTTCCAGTGAAGGGAAACTCATTGGAAATTAATGTGTGGAGGTAAAAAACGGCAGAATACGATTTGTCGTTGCTTAAAAAATGGCTTGATCAAAATATATTATCACTCAATGTTTTAAAGACAAAGTTGATGCCGATTTTGTAACGAAAAATTGCGGATTATCAGCTTTACAATTTGGTAATTCATGTCTGTGGTAATCTCTTCGGCAACTCTTGCTCTTGTGAAAAAATCTAAAACGTTTTGTCATACGAATACTTGTGAGTTGTTTTTATTCAAATGTAAAATGGCCTTAACATATTGATTTCCGAAGAAATAAACTACGGAAATACATTTATACTTTAAGACATTGAGGAGTGTTTTAAAAGGAAAAGGAATTAAAACTGCTTCTTACACCTCTTTATCATTTGGAATCATTGCATTTTTTTGTGCGTTTAAAACCGTTCTTGATCCACTTTTTGTCATTCATAAGCATATTCTTTCAAAAAGTTTTAAAGGTATACCAACGGTGATCTTTTCACAGAAACTGATGTTTTAACAGTTAGACAATTGTTTCATAAATTCATCTTGGACCATATGTACAAACATTTTGACGCTTAAAAAAATAATAATAATAAAACTACGCATTCGTATAGAACTCGTTTCTCTTTTAAAGTCTATGTAAAAAATATTTCTGTTTAAAGTATAATAGCCAAAACTGAAATATTAAAAACTAGTGGCTCATAGAGACAAAAGCCCCTAATCATAAAATTAAAATGGAATGAACTATACGGATTCTTCGTTACGAAAGTTTTCAGAAGAGCTAATTTTAATTTATATAATATTTTAACAATACCGTTTGAATAGGCCATTCAACTCCAAAGCACTCTTCACAATCACTACTGATTTGTAAATCCAATCATTTGTAAATGCTTAATTTCGTCTGTTGTTAAATATCGATCTATGAAAAATTAGCTTTTGAAAGAAATCATAGTCCTTGAGCTATGATGTAACCATTTATTACATAGTCAATGACATAACATAGAAAAGCGGCAATGAGAAAACATGACGGATGCATAGCACCCATTACAGTGTTAGTTAACTTTCAATACTTCCATCATACCCATTTCATTGTCTATTTTGTTCTAAAATCAAATAAATGTTTTCGCTCCTGACAGATTTTGTTATTTTTTCGTCACCAAATTTTAACACAGCACCTCAAAGTAGATCAACTTCACTCACAGTCAATATCCCCATTCGTCCTTCTTAATCATAACACTCGATTTCATGTAAAAAAAAAAAACAAATCAGACTTTTTTGAATGTAGAGAATCTTTCAGGAGAACGTTACAGAAAATATATCTTTCTCAAATATTTCACATTTTACTGTAAAGATTTTGACATGCTAATTTTTCACAGCGTCTTTGATTTTAGCTGTCTCATATAATTCTGCAATCTATGAAATGACCAAAAATTTTGGGGGGAAATTCAGCTAACAGAATTTCGTTGACTGATACACTTTAAGTTTTAATTAATTCGTCATCTTCACTCAATATGACCATTCTACATTTCTAAACATATTAATGTTTAATGTAAATAAAGTAGGGGTTTCTCAAACAATTCACCGCCCATTGCGCACATATCACGATCAGAATTCCTTTATCATTTGCATACACCCTCATTTAACAAACCAGTAAATTTTATAGTTTTTTACAATGACTATAATGATAGTAAAAATCAGCTGTCTATTTGTTTTAGTTTGTAAAGTTAGTAAAGCTAATAATTTTGTAAGTTTGTAAAGTTAGTAATCATCAAACCATTTTAACCATTTTAAGTCGCTCAAAGCCACAAACACAAAACGTCTTTTTATAGTATTACCACTCTAGTTATAATTTTTGTCAATCGGTTATTAGTAGTTCTTCACTCAATATTATCATCTGTCTCTCGTTTTTAAATCAAACCATAACACATGTTTAATGTACACAAACAGACGTTTTTGAATCCCCATGCTAATCTTATGGACGACGTTTTACGTTATTTCTCACTTCCTAGTATTTTAATGAACACGCCAATAATTTTCCCTCGTGCATGGGACCGAGACCTTCAATTTGAGACCTCTCTCATCATCCTGCGATTTGCAAAACGCTCACAATTTTGCTCAAAAATATCACTTACTGAAATATATATATATACTAGTGGCTCATAGGGGATCCAGCCGTTTCTTCATACTTTTAAAAAACGAATCAAAGAGGAAATAATATTTCTTTGTTCAACGACTTTTTGCGTACCCTACATCGGCGAAACTTTTCCTTTTTCGCATGTCTGAAATTACTTCCATTGAAATTACTTCCTCAGGTGCCATAACATACTATTATACTCATTAATTTAAACAAGCTGTTTATGATGAAATAATATTGCAGTTTCCTCCGACTTTTTACGTATACAGGGTGTTTCAGAACTCCCTACCAATATTTTAGTGCATTATTCCTGGGTTAAAAAAATATCTAAATATCATATTTAAATAGTCCGGAAGTCTTAAGTTACTCCGCCATTTTGTTTTTTACACATACTAATTTTTATTTCCGTAACGGATGGTTGTATTCAGATCATATTTGGTATAAATCTTTATCATACCAATGTACATTCCCAAGAAAAAAATTACGGAGTTATTGCGATTTTTCTTCATAAAAACATTGATTTTGCTGTTAAAATGGCCTTATTAATTTGCATTACATTCAATGCAAAATCCACGTTTTTATGAAGACAAATCGCGATAACTCCGTTATTTGTTGTCAGATCCTTACAAACTTGGCACCATTGGTTAGGTAATTTAATTTGGCAACTTTTTTGTGACTTGTAAAATGTTTATAACATTTACCGACTTTGAGATATTTGAGTTTGAAAATTTAAAATGGCCGCAATTTTGAAAATATACAATGGAAAAAAATTAATTTTTTTCTTGGGAATGTACATTGGTATGATAAAGATTTATACCAAATATGATCTGAATACAACCATCCGTTACGGAAATAAAAATTATTATGTGTAAAAAACAAAGACTTCCGGACAATTTAAATATGATATTTAGATATGTTTTTAACCCAGGAACAATGCCCTAAAATATTGGTAGGGAGTTCTGAAACACCCTGTATAGGCGAAACCATGCATTTTCTCCGAGCGGTGAAACGCCCACACCGCAACGCAACACTGGGGGAGAGAAGTTGGTTTACAACGAAATAAACTTGATTAAGGGTAGTTTTGAAAACTATTTACCTAACGGGGTGTTATGGCCCAATTTTGAGCTAATTTAGACTACATTTTGACTCCATTCAACTGATTTATGAGCTAATTTAGCTGCCATTTTGGCTCCATTCAGTAAAATGTTTGTTAAAAACTTAACAATGTTAAAAAAAAAAAATGTGTTTATGTTACAGTTGGTATATTCGGATGTTCCACCGTTGGTAATACAGCAGTGCACGGTATATTTTTGTGGAGGAAATTGATTGCAATGCATGATAACCGTGATATATTTGAATTGCATATGCTGAAGTAAGTGGGCAAAGGTGGATGTTAATTCATGTGCATATACTGTATTTTTGCATTGACGCAACTATTCATTTTTCGAGCCTTGAGCAAAGAAATCATTTATAAAATACCGATTATAATACTATGAAGCTTGGCTGCATTATGGGAACAAATCATCTTAGATACATACTTCGAAGTGTCATTTTAATATGTTAAGTAAACTCTAACGAGCGATTTTGTGACATTTAAAAAATTTAGGATCCGGGTAGTTGTTTGCAAACAAATATTAGTTGTTGTATTTCGATTATTAAAAAAGTAATGGATTTTACTACAAACTTTTTTAGTTACTATTAAAAATTGAAATAATTTATGAACATAATCTTACGTGCTGTCATAATGCTGTCATAATAGTGTATAAACATGTGTAAATGTTTCATTTTAGTCTTTGATCGTGTTAATTGTATCATTTGTTCTTAGAATCAATTTAACTCATAATATAATTTACAGTTTAAATGGAGCCTTATCAAAATTTTTATATAAAATTAGAATTTGACCAGATAAAGACTTTGGTAAATGTGTGGCAATGGAAATGTTTGTTTTTAATTAATTATTTAGTCTTAACTGGCTCGTTGATCGCAACACTATAATGTTAAGAAATGTAAGAATATACCTATCTATAACAATTTTCACGTGTTGTGAAGCTCAATTTTCACAGCACGTTTCACGGCAGGTCTGAAATAGAATTTTTGGCACGCCGAGCGCAAAAAGGCGGGCCATCATTCCACGTGTGTGCGCTGCAGCGTGTTAGCGTGATAGAGTGATCGTGGTTATAGGTCAGTTGTGTGTGGTTTTGTTTGAGACTTTACAGAGTTTTATTATTATTATTATTATTATTAAGCCGCGTCCGCACTGGCCGAACATTCGTGGCGAACTTGTTCGGCAAACACAAAAATCAACAAACATTCCTAACAAACAATTACCGGCCATATGATTTACATTCTAATAGGTTAGCAACGAACAAACAAAAGTTCGGAAGAAGTTTGTTCGGCGAACATGTTCGGCCAGTGCGGACGCGGCTTTATTTCTATCCAACGTTTGACTTTGCTAAAGTACAAATAAACACTTTCATTAGAATTGCTGATCTTCCTCCCCTCAAAGCCATATACGATTATCAATCTATCTATGTAGACGTAGGTAAACTGTTAGTATGCGAAATTAAATTTCAACCAATGTGAACGTCAGAGATACAACGTTATACAAGAGTTTAATATTGATTTTTAGTTCCAATTTTATTTTCAAAAATTGAGTTTCTAATAAATCTCACCTACATTTTCAGCTTGGCGAGGCCATGATAATGATAAATCGTATACGTTATTCATTTCAAGAATGGTTAAATTATATTGTTACGATTATCATTTTACCTTAAATAGACTTATATTTTTTCAAACTGCTAAAAGTACGTAAAGACAGTTTAGGTAATAACGTATAAAAAAATTGACTTCTACCCAGAACAGGTGACGGCTAACTATATAGCAGAGCCGTCGTGGCTATTTAGACATGTTACCACTGGAAACAAACCCTTCATAATTAAATCCTTTCTAATGATCATGGCTATTTGGTAGGGTCCCATTGGCTCAAAAACTCGTGATGACCATTTGGAAGTGCTCAATTAAATATTCACAGGGACAGGTTCAGTCTACAATCATAGAAAAACTAACCTGGTTAGTTTTCCTATGCTACAATTGAAAGCTTTGGTATTATAAGCTATTCCTAAGACTTTCCTCAAGTTATTTCTGTCGTTGCCTTGATTCTTTTTTCGATTCCCTAAATAGGTTAAGTTCATATCTAAGAGCGTTTTTTTGTTATTGTTTTCTTATAACCAAAATTTATTGCAAATCTTTGATTTTCTTGTCCACAGTTTACTTATTACAAACAGAATTAATTGAATAACTGTCAAAACTTCAATTTTCTAACTAAAATTGTCTTTTAAGGGGGCGGTCTACCCCTGGCGCGCACCCAAATGCAAGGGGTTTTTAGAATCGTGTTATTTTCTGCCAAATGAAGCTATAAATAAGGTGTCATATTAAAGAAGAATAACGGTACTAATTTTCCTCTGTTACACTTTTGTAATTAGTTCATTAAAACCAATAGAAAATTTCAGTTAAAAATCTATAAAAACAGATGATTTTAGACAGTTATAGCTGAAATTAGAAATTTTATTTTAAAATTCTAAAAAGATAGCCGATTAGATCCTTTTTTCTACTTAAAAAAAAAATTAACAGGCAATCTCTATCTTAAGCGGTTAGTTTTAAAACACGATCCCCGTAAACCTCTGCATTTACAAAACTAAAAACAGATGATTTTGGACAGTTATTACTGAAATTAGAAATTTTATATAACAATTCTAAAAAGATAGCCGACTAGATAATATTTTCTACTTTTAGAAAAAGTTAACAGCCAATCTCTATCTTAATTGGTTAATTTTAAAACACGATCCCCGTAAACCTCTGCAACCATCAAACTCGCCTAGCGCTACGGCCGCGAGCGGCATTCGGTATTGTTGTTGTTTTGGCTGGGGTTAATGGCACGGCACATAACACCTAGCAGCACGACCTTGTGTAGGCTCGATTTTTGGCGTGCCGTGCAGTGCAGTGCATGACAGGCAGGGCACGGCGTGCGGTGCACGTCATTGTATGGGCCTTTTATCATCAATCAGTCACTGTAATCAGGGTCCCCTGCCTCCACGGGAGGGGGGGGGGGGGATGGAGTGCCAACGGACGTGAGCCGGGCCCACGCCGCGCCGCCGCCACCACCACAGCCACGAAGCGACCTTGGGTCTCGCGACGTTTCTATTGTGACTGAGACGAGGAGCGGACCGGAAATAGGGTGGCCAAATCATTCACGAAGAAACCGGGACAGCTCCGAATATGTACCCTTCCCTCCACCCTCTCACCTAGGCGTATACCAACCAACTGGTCCGTTGTTCCGTGGATAAGAATTAGTCCAATGAATAACTAATTAATTTATAGTACTGTATACAGGGTGGGAAAAAGTATGGAAACGGTCTAATATCTTTAAACGTATTTAAGTAAAAAAACTAAAACTTTGCACACTTATTTTGAGTGACAAAGTCTACTGCCTGAACTACTTTTTGTCCTTAGACCTTCAAGCGGGTACGGCTTATAAGGAGTCAGAAGAAAATCTTAAATGTAAGCATAGGTCAATATGCAAATATGTAAAACAGTCGCCTAAATGTTTTGTAACGGTTGTAAGGCATTTCAATATTTTAAATTATTGCAGTAGTTTTTAAAATTATTATTAAGATATTACTTTTTCCATAAAACCTCTGTGACTTGAAAAATGTATATAGTCTAGAACAGTCACCTGTCAAATTTCAATAGGACTCGTTAATCGCAATGGGGTTAGCACCATTACTTCTAATAAATTAATCAACAATTAATTGCTTAAATTTTAAACTTTATTATATGATTATAGTATATGATGGATTTTCCACTCTTAAAACTCTGTACTATGCACCAATTTTATAATAATACTTGTAAACAAACAGGTAGGGGTGTTTTTCCAAAGCACATTCTTTTGCAAAACAGGAATTCGCCTGCCAGCGTAGAACTGCAGAAAACTCCTGCCTAAATGACTCTAAGACGTTTTTTGCAACTATTTTCCATAATAAGTAGAAAGTATTCAATATGCATAGGCCTATAGTTCAAATTTTGTAATAAACAAACATGCTAACCACTTTTGGCTCGGAGGAGGTAAGAAGAAGCGCTTTCAACGCCAATTGTAAGCAGTCAGCTTGAACTTTTAGTGCGTCATTAAATTTATTATAAGCGAGTAAAACGTTTTATTTTTTCCTAGGGTTCATCCATTTCAACATTTAGTACAAAGATTATGACTGTCGGAATCAACTACGGTACGGCCTCCGTTACTGTACGGTTCAAGAGGTCTAGAGTTCTGTTTAATGCTCCAGATCTAACACTCCAATGGCCGTTTTACTAACATTATATAAAACTATGCACTCCATTTTTTTTTTTTTTAATATTTATGTTAACTTCATTTATAAAGCAATTTTAGTTCTATTTTTAAGGTGGCAGTAAATTAACAAACACGAGAGCCTAGGATGGGATAAGCATAAACAACTGACACTAAGTTGCCACAGTTTTAAAACATAACACATGTTTGGTAGTAAACATTTCAGATTATCTGTTTAGACAATATTTTCTTTAAGACGATGTTTTTAATTGAGTACATAGATCTGATGGAATATTTAATTTGAATGGCTGGATTGTTATTCCATATGATTGTTTATTGATGGATCAAGTGCATTTGCGTGAGCCGGTCACTGTACAAACCTTCTCCATGAAAATTTCTATACTTACTAAGCTTCATGGGAATCGGTCCAGTGGTTTTTAGTCCAACGTTCCCTTGTTAAGAGATTTGACTTATTTTTATTCGTAAACAGTAACTTTGAAGTCTTTTAGAACCTATTGTGTGGTATTCTACATTAATTTCAATTAACAAATTAGTTCTTTTTGTGTTAAATATTGAAATCCAATTCAGGAAGTAAGTGTAACAATCTCACAGAATTTTATAATAAACATAAATATTTTAAAACTGTAACCATTGTATAAGAAAATAAAAATACCATGGATAAGTACAGACTTAAAATACAGCAAATTCTACAACTTATCTCTAAAATGCACGTTAAAAAGTAATTTAGAATAAATGAAGACATTTCTTAAGCCTGACGATGATGGGACAGGTGAATTTCGCTGCTCGCCACTGGAAAACGGGTTAGCGATTCAGAACTATGAAGAGATTATTTCTCTCTGTATTGTAGAAATCTCTCCATAGTCCTGTTTGCGAGCAACAAATTTCACCGCCCACCAGAGAGAGGGTTATATTATAATTCGAAACTCCAATACTCTGCATAAAACCAATAAATAAAGATTTTATTTGTATGGTGATTTGTTTTTTATTATTAAAGCCAGTTTTGATGTTGAAGGGATTCTGTTTTAAGATATGCTTCAAATAATTCATTGGACAAGACGTTCATTTATGGTTCGTGTGGGTGGACTATGGCTTTTAAAAAATATTGGTCATACGGTATCTCAACCCAAGAAAATCTATAGAAAAAATAATTGTAAACATTTAATGAAATAAAATTTTGAAATGTGAATTTTTAAATTGTGAAGGACAGAAGAAGACTTGTGTAAAATCGCCAAACTATGTAAATTCCCATACAATGTCAAATATTGTCAGTAGAATGTATCTAAATATAATGGTACCATTTGTGTGCACCCCTTCCTTCTATAGTTTATGGACGCTGTAGCGGCCGGCCGGACGTGTGTAGCGCACTATATAGTGGCTTGAAGGCGCAGTGTTACCATTCTGAGATATACTTCGATTATTATTCTCATCTTCAATCATTGACCACTACTACAAATTACTGTACTACTTGTAGTACACGCACTTACATTGTTACGTCAAATTATAAATTGTAAATAGTAAGGAAAGTAATAATCTATCTTACTAATTCCGTAAGGAATTTCTTGTGAGCAGCAAAACTCTTTTATTTATGAACCGATTTTGAAGATTGAGGTGTCAAATTAAAGGGGATTCTCTGTAGACGTCATGGAATGATTTTTGTCACCCTCAGTTCAATGTGCTTCACCCAATTGGACTTAGAAGTTTCCATGTATTTTAAATATAAGACAAAATTTAGTAAGTTTACCTATAACATATGATTCATTTCATGAAAACAAACAGCTGTCTTCATAAAAAAATCTGTCTCCCTCAACCTCCCTTCTATCATTTTCATTTGTATTTAGTTTTTCTGCTTACTTATTTATACAAGTTTCACACCATCTACCTAGCGCTCATACTGGAGCTGTATTCGTCGAGTATCGACTGGCAACGACTCGTAATAATAATAAAGCAATAGTTTATTTCAGTTAAATTGGTGTACTGAAAGCTACATATCTCGAGGTCGCTGACGACGGCATGTTTACCAGCTTGTCAGCAGTATGAATCTGATACATAGGTCGTTGGTCCTTGCGTATCAAATAGGAAATTTGATTTATAACCTATTAAAACTGTACTTTAATTACATTAAATTTAATTATTACAATATTAATGAATATTGTAAGTACTGTTTAGCCATATTTTATCTACTCCTTAAGATCGCCTATGGCAACCCTGGTCAGTTACACTAGTCATACATTCAGCTTAAACCTATAATCATGTTTTAGAGCGTCTCATGGTATAGTACAGAAGAAATGGTATAATTGAAAGCCTAATTTTCCCAATGTACCGTCTGACCAGTTGGTTTCAACATTATCTTGTATAAAAACCTTTACCAAATATCTGGTTTCGAGACTGGGAATTTCTAGAACGCATTGATTTAGACTGGAATCAATAATTTCCGAACATCTAAATTGATTGAATTCGAGGTTGTGTAACGAGATAACTGCCGTCTCCAAATAAAACACTTATAAAAAGCACGATTATTATGAATAGTTATTATTAACGTGCCAATGGTATTGGTTAATGGAATGCCTATAGTTTTGGCTGGGTCATGTACGAAAAAAAGGCTTCGTAAAGAAAACTGATATTTTTCATGATCTCGAGGAGGGAATCATACATCAAAAGTAATCTGGTTTTTGCACTATTAATAAAGAAGATTCGAAAATAATATCATGACGTCGCGTGTTCCATTGAGAAAAGAAGTGTGCAAACCGCGTTTGAATTGGAATATTTATTGTGAAATTATTTACTAAATCACCCGCGTGTTCGCAGCAAACTGGTGACGTCAACCAACGGACCACACGCCACGGTATAAGGGACCAAAACAGCATTGGTATCAATAACAAATATGTGTTTTCATTACATCTATGAAGAAAACTGATTGTTTATGGGTTACATAAGACTATACAAAGGATTATCGCTTGGAAATTTCATTGGAAACGAAACTATCACCAACAATCGAAATTATCGGCAAAACGAACATCTAAGGTATGTTGCCTTATATTATTATAATAGTACCAGGGGGACCGAGCTTATGCTCGGTAAAATTATTACTTTCGTTTCTCACACAAAGCTCGTTTGCTCGTTCGCTCCGCTCACTCGCCCTCTTCCATTTTATAGACGAGCTCGTTCGCTACGCTCACTCGCCAAGCGGAAGGATGCTGCACTTTAATTTTCTTAAATTGCAGGTTAAAGATGTAACACATTGATCCAGTGGCACGGTCGTGTCACGTCGCCAAGTCCCACCCAACCAAACAGACGACGCGTGCCTATATAGACACGAAGCAGAATACAGCCCATTTTCACTTCTCAAAAAGGTACAAAAAGGACGCAATTACCTTTTTTTTCGTTTTCCATCCATTCAACTGGGTAAATGAACACTAAAAATCACCAAGCTTACTTAAAAAAAACCTCAATGAAGTAAAATATATGCGTTCAAAAGTAGCCTAAAAAAGTCAGAAATGTGGTTCCCTACGCACAACAAACATTTTAAATTTTTAAGCAAAACTACAGCCTTTATCACTGATGGGAATCACACGAAACTTTGTAGGAATCTTCGTAATTGTACGTAGTATAAACCTTTGTGCACAAAGATCAAGTTCATTCACTTTAAATAACACAAAATAAAACAAATATGAGATTTCTTAAATCATTTTGTTTACGTTTCGTAAATTTAAAGATAAACAAAGGAAACATTTGACATTATCTATCTTCTTATTTCTGTAAAGGTTTCGTCTGTTACGTCCCTTTTTCTCTCGACCTACTGAACCGATTTGTAAGATTGAGGTGTCATTTTAAAGCTTAAGATATGCCACAGTGACGAATCGTAATTAAAAAGGTCATATTGTTTCGGGCTTCGCCCCCCTCGCCTTTGATTTATTTCTAGAGGGCGCTTTAAAATGTTGACCAACTTTTATTACAAGTTCTTTGATGTGAATTGTAATTTAACAGCTGATTATCTTCAGATGAATTTTAAAAGCCAGATAGTAAACAAAAATAGATCTCTGTCACTTTATAATCAACATTCACGTACTGTAGGTGAGTTTCACTCATACAGAATCATAAAATGCGCAATTTGCGCACGGGCCACCTCGTAATATTAATTCGTTGTAGAAACCAAGCCAAAACATCTGCTATCACATTAATTGATTTGATCAGCTGGCACTTATAGATTGTGTTATACAGAAAATTATTTTACTGAAAATTGTATATTGACTTTCGTCCAAGCAAATAAATTGATTTGAATTGTCTGTATATAAAAAAAAATATTTTTATCTTTAGAACTGGAGAGTTGTTATTATTCTCACTGTTGTAACTTTGTTGTTACAACAGTGTAATTTTTCTTCGGTTAAGTTACAACCCGAAAATTAACAGCAAACTCAATAAAAACACACAAAAGTAACCCAACTAGGAAAACTTTATCTTCAAAACCACGTTTTAAGAGAAATGTGTCTTTGTAAATATTGTAAATTCTGAAATGCATAAAAGAAACAAATACATTTTTTTTTTTTTTTTTTTTTTTTTTTTTTGAGGGAGAGGCGGAAAAATGCATTACGCACACAGGTGGCCAGCCTGTAGTGTGGGGCTCCCCTAAAAACGAGTTTACCCACTAAAAAACCTCCTCTACTCTTTAGGAATCTAACCTGGAATTGTTTGTCACATTACGTCAGGCTAGGCCTAAATTTGGCTTACGCCCGTGGGGCTCGCTCCTTATCCAGCCGCTCGATCAAGGGATCTGGGCCACTTCACGGTCCAGATCGGTTTTCTTTTCCAGGAGGATGCCCCGGACGAACTGTGACAAACAATCCCAGTTGCCCTCATCCTCCAAAATCTTTTGGCAGACCGAGTCCACCGAAAATGCACCAAAGATTTGTGTGGCCTCCAGGCGGGGCCCTTCCCAACGGGGACAGCGGAAGAATGTGTGTTCCGCATCGTCGGGAACACCCGGGCAATAAATGCAGTCCGGTGAACCGGTCTTTCCCATACGGTTCAGGTACGACCGAAAATAGCCGTGACCTGTCAAAAATTGGGTCAGGTAGTAGTCCACCTCCCCATGCCGCCGTTCCACCCATGGTTGGACCTGCTTGATAAGTCGCGCAGTCCATCGTCCTCGGGTGTCGTGCTCCCAGCTGTGTTGCCACTGCTGGTAGGTTCGGGAGCGCTCTTCTGTTCTTGCCGTGTCCTTGCCGATCTCGCCTTGTCTCTGATAAATCGCTTTCCTCTCCCCTGCCAAGAGCTTGACAGGGATGACTCCGGCGACCACCAGGACGGCAGGCTCGGACACTGTCCGGTAGGCGGAACACACCCGGAGCGCAGCTTGACGCTGAACCCGGGCGAGTCGCAACCTGTAGCACTCCTTATCTAGAGCGCCTGCCCACACCTCTGCCCCGTAAAGAAGCACGGACTGGACCGCGGACATCAACAGACGTCTTCTGCTGGATCGGGGACCCCCGACATTGGCCATCAGCCTACTAAGGTAAGTCACTACCTTAGCGGCCTTGTCCGCTGTACGGAAGATCTGATCCCTCCAGCTTAACTTGGTGTCCACCATAACCCCGAGGTATTTGGCGGCACGAGTTGATGTGACCACCTCCCTTCCCACTCGAAACGGGACGACGGTGTCGATCCTCTTCTTCGTAAGAATCACGATCTCCGTCTTACTGAGAGCAAGTGAGAGACCGTGATCGGACATCCAGTTGTTGACCACCCGCATAACTCGGTTCAACTTCAGTTGGGCCAGCTCAACGTTGCGTGCAGCAATGAGAGCTGCGACGTCATCGGCGTACCCAACCAAAGTGGTTTCCTCAGGCATCTCGGACCTCAGGAGGCTGTCATAGGCAACGTTCCAGAGATCCGGGCCGAGTATTGAACCTTGTGCGGCACCAGAAGTGACTTCCATCGTCCGCGTTCCGTCCCTCGTGTCATAAATCAGGCTTCGAGAGCGTAGATAATCCTCGACGAGCCGCAACAGATATGCAGGAATACGAAAGGTGTTGCGAAGCGCATCCAACATATCGACCCACCTCGCCGAGTTGAAGGCATTCTTGACATCAAGCGTAACAAGAAGCACTACTCGGCGGGAGAAATGGTTGTGGCTCTCGGCTCTCTCCACAGCTCTCTGAACTTCGGTGACAGCGTCGATCGTTGACCGTCCCTTTCTGAAGCCGTACTGACGGGGGCATAAGTCCCCGGCAGCTTCCACGGCAGAAGTCAGGCGGGAACGGATCAGCTTCTCGAACAGCTTCCCAGCCGTGTCCAACATGCAGAGAGGCCTGTGGGACGACGGCAGCTCGGGATCACCTTTGCCCTTGCTGATCAGTACAAGCCTGGCTGTTTTCCAGGGAGCCGGAAACACCCCTTCTACCAAACAGGCATTGTACATTCTCAACAACAAGTCAGCGTTGATTAAAAATACTTTCTTTAAAGCCTCACTGGGAATCCCATCCGGGCCAGGAGCCTTGTTGCTCTTCAGGGAGAGAACGGAGGTTTCCAGCTCCTCGAAAGTGAAAAGTGGAACGTCCTCTACCCGTCCGAAGTCAACCGGCGGTCGCTGTGGATGTTCAGGAAACAACGCAGCGACGATCCTCCCCATGGTGGCGCCCTCCATGATGGAAGGTGGAGAGCGGGCGCCGAGTTTCTGTGTTACAAGTTTGTAACCCAGGCCCCACGGGTCGGAATCAACGTCGTCACGAAGTCTCCTCCAGCTATTCGCCTTGCTCCTGTTGATCGCCTGGCGGAGAGATTTTCTCGCAGCTTTATAGGCCTCCGACTTACGAACTCTGTCTGCGGGAATTCTCGCTCTAGTGGCGGCTCGTCTAGTTCTTAAACATGTTCTTCTGAGTTCCGCAATCTCTTCAGTCCACCAGTAAACGGGTTGTTTGTCGCGTCGGGGTTTCCTTCGCGGCATAGACTGGTCGCAGGCCGAGACGATAAGTTCCATCGTGGATGTTACTAGTGCCTCGGCTCCAGCCTCACCAGGATTCCCCTGCGCTCCCCGAGAGATGACTTCGGTGAACTTGACCACGTCCAGTTTGTTGGTGTTCCACCGGCGTGGCCCTTCCCGAGATGCGGAAACTCGACGATTTGCCTGATCATGCAGGTCAAACACGATGTATTGGTGGTCGCTACCCGTGTAGTCCTCGACAACCCTCCAGCCAGAGATCCTCGGAAGGAGCGACTCAGACGCAAAGGTGACGTCAGGGATCGTGCCTCTCTGCCCGGGGCGCCGAAAAGTAGGTGTGTCGCCCTGGTTGAGGACGACAAGACCGGCCCTGGCGATGAAATCCAGGATGTATTTCCCCCGGGAGCTGGTAGAGGGCATTCCCCACTCGACGGCCCTGGCGTTGAAATCGCCACCAACGACGACATGCCCGGTGGTGCCGAGAACGCACTCCTCTAGGCTATCTATCTTGTCGCGAAAGTCCTGGACGGCCTCGTTGGGTGTGAGGTAGCAACTGAAGATAGTCACGTCCCTACACCGAACCCAGACGAATCCTCGGCCGCGCCCGTGACTCCGCACCAAGACATCCTGTGTATTACGCGCCCAAAATGCAGCAGTACCGAGGCTGTCGGAGATCCAAATGTTTGGGTCTCTGTCCCGATACTGTTCGCTGATAAGGAGCGCGTCAGCACCAAGTTCTCGGGCGAGCTGATCTAGAAGGTTATCAGCTCCCCAGGATCTATGAAGATTGGCCTGGAGGATGCGAATTACCGGCCGCTGCCTTTTGCCTGTTCAAGTGCGGCTCTGAAGGCACCGCACTGACCAGACCCGGGTAAGTGACCGAGGGCACTGGAGCCTGAATCCTTGCAGAGGAAGCAGGATGGGCTCGAGGAACATTCCTTGCGTTTGTGGCCCTGGCCTCCACACTGGAAGCAGTTGGCACTCCTGTCGGGCCCGTTACAGTTTCGGGAGGAGTGGCCGAAACCGAGACAGCGGAAGCATCTCGAAACTACCACCCTCCGTTTGAGCCTGCAACTGACCCAACCGACTCTGAGGTGCTGAAGGCTAAGCAGCTTATTGGCGTGCTTTTCGCCCATCTCAGCAACAGCCATCCTGAGTTGACTTCGGTTAGGCTTTGTCAGCCATACCCTCACTCCATCAGCCGGTATCTCCGGGAGTGCCACCTGGATCGCACGGGTCACCTCATCTTCGGTGGAGAGGGCATCAAGGTCCCGAATCTCGACCGAACATTTCGGTTCTAGGGCCTTGATGGAGCCTTTGTCCCCAAGTGCAGTCTTGAGGGAAGCGGCAAAACCGATCTTGTCACTCGACTTCCCCAGTTCGAGGAGTACATCCCCGTTCTGGGTTCGCCGAATAGACTTGATAACGGTGTCGGTCTCTTCCGGTTTGGCCTGCGATCTAATCTGACCCAGAACATCAGCAAAAGATCGCCCCCCTAAGGGCTTGATCAAGATTGCCTCCGTCCTGGGCTTCTTAGGCCTGGGTTGTTTAGGCTTTCTGACAGACTTGCCAGAGGCCTCCCCCACCGGGTTTGAGACTTGCGTCCGCTCCACCCTCGACGCACTTTTCGAAGCTGCCTCCACTTGCTTCTGCCTCCTCCTTTCTTTCTTAGACAGGCGCGTCTTCCAGCCCCCCAAAGGTGTTGAGGCAGAGTTTGCTGCCAAGACAGGATTAGCCGCCGGAGCAGGAACCTCTGCAGGAGTAGCCGCTGGAATCGCGACAGCGCCCGGGGCGGATTGAGTAGCCTGGACAGGAGATGTCTGCGATGCCGCAGTGACAAAAACCGGTCTCGGCACTGAGTCCACCTCAACAAGCTCAGGGCTTTCCGGCGAAGAACCGCTCTGCCTCTTCTTTCGCTTTCTGGCTTGAGTCTGGGACTCAGCCAGATGAGCTTGAGGCGAAGCAGACATAACTCGGTTCATAACGTCGCGCTCCTGCTTCACTGCCTTCAGCCTGATCTTCCGGCATTCCTCGATTTCGCCAAGGAAATCCTCGAGTTTTGGAATTCCGTCCTTAATCGCCTTGTTGACGTTCTTCTGAATAAGGAGAGCCTTGGCCATCTCCTTCAAAAGATCGTTCATTTTCTTCAGACATGAGTCTTCCTCCTCGTTGGCATCGTCCTGCTGCTGCCGAAGCATTTGCATCTCGAATGCCGGACGAAGAGGACTCTTCCTGGGAGGAATTCCTTGCATCCCGGCTAGAGGTGTTACCGGCTCAGTCACCCCCATACCCAGCTTAACCTCATCCTTCTCCTTTCCGGTTACGGCCGACGATCCGGCGACACCAGCAGCCTTGAACGGGATCGGCGGAGGGGAGGCTTTAATTCCCCCCGTCGGCGTCCCAGTCTTCGAGGTCGGAGACCTCTGCAGTTTTGAGCTGCGCTTAAAGGCGGCCTGCTCATTCTCCTTTAATTTCGTGTTTTGGTTTTGAAAATCCATACTTTTGTTTCACCAGCGCATCGTGCGGCAAGAGGCGGCCCTTCATTGGCCGGGAGCGGGTACACCCTCGGAGGTCTACCCCCCGTAGGAGATAAGACACCCCTACCCCAGGACTCTGGGGCCCGAAACCTCCGTTTGCCCAGCACCGATACACAAAATGTGCCGGACGTGCTGGGGGTCGCACCGTGGCAATGCAGAGTCCGATCTCTGCATCCATGCCGCACTTCCTGACTAAGGTCCGAAGCGGCTGGCTTCTGACGACACACTGGAGGAGACCATCGGCAGTGCGAGGCACACATCAGTCCCTGCAACACAACAGGGACACTCCCAGGACCCCCCAGCGTGCGCCGGTCGAAAGAAGGTGGAAAGACACCCTTGATTCGGGGTCGAAAACAAGAAGATGAGCAAGGTTAGCTCAGGAAAGAATAAAGACGGTGAGCTAAGACCTGAAAGATGAGAAGAAAGGCCCTAGCTCGGGAAGAACTGTGAGGAGGGTCTCACAGCTTGGCTCAGGTACCCCGGGGTCGCCAAGAAACACCCGTACAGTGGAAAGCCCACTGCCCCTGAGGGAAAAAGAAACAAATACATGAAGACCTAAAATATTGATCTAAACCGATGAAGAAGTTGGTGAAGTTATACGGTGCCAAATAAGATTAAGTATCCTCCTCCACCTTTGTACGTGCATTAGTTGCTATGTTATCTTCTCAGTGACAACTGAAGCGATCTTCAAGATTGATGTGTAAAATAAGGAATGATGTTATATTTGCCAATTCTTCATCAAATTAAAAAACGTAATTTCTCATCGAGCTATGCCCTATTTCGCCTGGAATGTTTGGTTTTTACCAACTCGTTTATTGGGCAGGAAAAAATCCCGGTAGGCCGCCCCCTTATGACAGAAAACTAATAGCCTCATAAAAATGCTATTTTCGGGCAGTGTTGATGTACCAAGCTTTATTGCTAGAATTCAGAAAATGCATGGTAAGCCTTTTTATTGTACTCCCTTAAAAATTATGCTAGCGAAATGAAACTGAACTAGAAACTGTCGGTGTTTCATAAATTGCAATGTACAGACGTTGCTGCAATGAGTAATTTAAAAAAAATCCCAATATGCTATCATTCTAATTTAATTGAATATTTGGAGATTGACTGATGTTTATATTAAACATGGACCAATCTTTAAAACAGGTTACTATTTTGGCACTGATATGATAAAAATCGTATCCGTAGCAATATTGCTTCATGCGTTCTTTTAATTAGATGTGCAATATTAAATATTTATAGCTTAACTTCCTTTTTAACGCTTCACATACAGAACACAAAACGGCTATGGAGCAGACCTGTAGTATGGAAAGCAGTTAATCTTCGTTTGTCTTCACTCAAAAATAGTTCTATGTAGTCTGAAAATTACAATTGCAGTTAGTTATTCAGGAAGTAAAAGTAGGATACCGTACATTTTCTTAACACTGAAGATGAAGCAGTAAAATTTGGTACATTAACACGCCACAAACTTATGCATTTAACAATCTTTGTTTTATATCTCGATCGTAAAGATGAATTCGGAGAAGGGGGTGATCAAGATTAAAATATCTTCAAATTAATACCTCCTGTCACTTCCCTTTCGAAGTGACAGGAGGTATTAATTAACAATCTTTGTTTTATATCTCGATCGTAAAGATGAATTCGGAGAAGGGGGTGATCAAGATTAAAATATCTTCAAATTAATACCTCCTGTCACTTCCCTTTCGAATCACGAGTAATCAGCATGGGCCCATAGTATTTTAATCTCTTAATGCACCTAAATAGCTAAAGTATACCCTATAAACGACAACAGTGTTCCTCTGTATAGATTCCAGACAAACGAATAAAAACATATTGTTCCGTTTAACTAAAATCCATTGTATTAGCACCTGAACTGCTATTGAATAGTAATAAATTATTACACATACCTTCTGTCAAGCAGCTCAAATTTTGTTGGAATAAATCACAACATGTTTCGCCGTGAATACGGCATTTTCAAGTGACACACACAAAGAACATTTAATATCCACCGAGGGATTCGTCAACGGTTAAAAAACGACACGTACACGAACACAGTTCACACTTAATAAAAAGTTCAGTAGGCCTACACATATTAATGAATCACACCGCGGCACGACCCGGAAGCAGACTGGACTGGAGACGATTGCCCTAGGTAACTCCGAGTTACCTAGGGCAATCGTAAAACAATATTTTTTTTTATTCGAACCCGTACTTGGCCAGCAGATGTATTAGTGAAGTTAGGCCTATTTACTAATAGGAATATTACGATGAATGAATACGCACAGTTCAATTAAAAAATAAAAATAAATAAAAAATACCATACATCTGCTGGCCAAGTACGGTTTCTAAATAGAACAACATTGTTTTATGGAATGTTTATCTCGTTTACCAAGCTTTAAAAGATCGAATCCATTTGTCGAGTAGCTATTCTAAAATCAAAGTCATTGACTTGGAACATATTTTGATGTCTTTTTAGGACTTGGCAATACTCAACACTTTGTGTTTTTGTTTATGATTTATGTCTACAGTTATCAGCTAATTTTTGTTCAATTAATAAAATCTCCATAAGGATAACATGGAATCTTTGAAGGGCTCTAGCGCAAAAACAGGATTTTCCCAGCTATGGGACCAGCTCCAATCGATTTCTGGTGGCCAAAACCTACCTCATATATAAAAAAATCAAAAATCCTTGGAGCGAAGAAAAACTTTGTCCGTACAAACAGAGCTTGTTTTAGAGTATAAGTATAAGATAAGGCAATATACTAAACTGGATTAGACTAGTCACCAAGCAGATACTAAATACTAAACTACCTTATGTAAAGGGGGTTTTGACATTTTGTAAATACATTCTTAGACAGTTCAGCACCTAATCACCAAATCTAGGATAAATTTAGCTTAAAATAGGGTTGAAACATACCTTATTCAGTGCTCGGTTAAGAAAACTACCCTTAATTAAGCATAATTTGGGGTGAACCTCTTACCTCACTCAGTGTTGCGTTGCTGTGTGGTGTGGGCGTTTCACCGCCATAGTTCTATGTTCACCGCTCGGCACAACGCAACACTGGGGAAGAAGTTGAAAAGTCCTCAGGTGCCATAACATACCATTAGACAAGTAAATTGTAAGATTTGAACCAGTGGTTTAATAGTAAATTATCCAGTTTTCTTGGACTTATTGAAAATATATTAGCTAAACAATGCATTTTCGGAAATGTGAAATATTGGGTTAGTCAGAAGTCAAAACGTACTAAATTACATTTTGTCCTACTTTTTACTTTTAGTTTTAGAAAATAATATTTTATCAACTCTGTTTCAAAAGTAAAAAGAGATTGAAAGTCAGATTACAGGTATACGGTAAAATCACACCTACTCAAAATTGTTAAACAACTTTTATAATTTTTTGTTATTTTTGTACTCTACATTTGTTATTTTGAACCAAAAACATTTTTTATCCCTCCACGTATGAAGTTATAAGGATTAAAAAGTCGGAACACAGGTCTTAAACATAATATTATTAATAAAAATAAATGAAAAGGTGTTAAGAAGAAATAAATAAATAAAGCTACATAAATTTAATATTTTTGTCAAAAATACTAATTATTTGTCTTGTTTGTATTTCTTTAGTAAATTGGTTAAATATTATGTATTGCCATTACACCGTAATAAAAATACTCATATACATTAATTGGTATTAATGTGTATTACATTGTTTTACAAGGCCTACTTTCATAAATTTGTATTTCTAGTTCAATTTAGTTCAATTTTAAACGCCTTCATTTACTTTTATAAATAATGAAACTAGTTAATAAAGAATTTATAATGTTAACATGTGCATTCCTGACTTATTATCCTCCTGAGGCTAATTGAACAGATCTATAATAAACGAGATATACAGGAGGCAAGCATTTTTATTTCCTCCTTTTTTTCTCAGCTCGTGTGCATCGTAGGGTAAGTTCACGCATACCTTTAGAAAGGTATCGGTTGTTCATCATTTGCGCAGTATTTAAGCCTGCTGTAAAATATTTCGAAGGGTAGCCTAATCCCCTAGCAATAATTGCACAGTATCCCCAGGTAGCCTCAGCCTGCCGACAACAAATCGCAAGCGGTCGCCCTCCCACACATACCACTGAATACACATGTGTATTGAATGTGCATGCCAAACCCTTAGCGCAAGAAGCGCTGACCTGCGGATATTGGGCACCCATCACCTGGAATTTTAAACATTCAAAGTAAAGAGCAAAATAGTCCTCTTTTGTTTTAAAACCCCTAGTCAGTCTCAGTGTGCCACCAGAGTAACACTGCGTAACACAGTGAGGAACTCCCAGATTCTGTATTCGGTTAAGCGTTTATTAGATATTTTAGTGGGTTTCTTCCCATTTTAGGTAGTGTTTTAAAAAGTAATGGAGAAAAGTGTGACAGTAAAATCCACTATATAAAAGTGCAAATATTTGCACTTTTTACTCATTTATGCTTCAGGAAAACATTTTATTTTTTCATAACTTAACTACGAGAGCTACTATAGTCCTATAAGAACTTCATGGTGGCCAGTATATATCACTAATTTCTTAGAGCAAAACAGAATAAGAGGCAACAAGTAGTTGAAACATGACTTAAATTAATTAAAGTGTCACAAAACACAACAAAAACATTCTAACAACTAAGCAACTGTCACAAACCATTAAGATGCTCAGTTTTAAAAATATATATTTAATATTAAGTTTCCAGAGTCTACTAGTTAATTTCTCAATTTCACGATACTAAAGTACATAATAATAGAATACCAACAAAATGGAAAAACTAATACAAATATTAAGAAAAAGTAAATATTTATACATATACATTTTTTATTAAAGTTACCAAAATTTACTAATTAGTTTCTTAATTTCATAAAACTAAACATATAATAATAAAGTACAACTGTAACAATAAACTAACACAAAAGGCAGTTTTTTATAGCATTAAATAATTTCGTTGCAATAAAGCGCTACACCGGCGCAGCCATTCGATACTGTGACACGCCACTGACAAGCCACATCACAATTTATGGGTACTTATTTAACCATTCCTGGTCTTAGATTTGATATTCCTTGAAACAGTGAAATATAATGTATGTGGACGATTCCCTCGCGATATAATGGTACCAGAATCGACTGAATCATAAAACTTCAAAATTACCAATCGCAACCTCAGAGTTACCAATCACAGTTCACAGTTTCCTTCACCAGTTTTTCTGGTAGCTCAGTGCTCGCGGTGACTATGGGGACCGGTGACGCTACAAACTACTCTAGTCGTCGGTAGGGATGAGCATCGATAGAAAAACATCGATGTTGACCATCGATGTTAACATCGAACCAAAACATCGATGTGTGGAAAACATCGACGTCTAAACATCGATGAATATCGGACCTAAGCATCGATGTTTTTATGAAAATCCCGGATTTTGTAAAAGAGGCTATTGGAGTAGTGTAAAATTGCGGCCGCTGGCCCAGTTCAAGGTCACCTGAGGGATGACGTCATCGAGGTCAATGACCTCACCGATGACGTCATCGATGACGTCATCGATGACGCAATCGATGACGTCATCACTAATGACGTCATTTCGATGACGTCACACCCATGACGTCACAGAAATGACGTGCTGATGACGTCATCACCCCTTACGTCATCAAAATGACGTCACCGACGCCACTGAGGTCAAGGTCATGCCAAAACTTAAAATTTTTGGCACTTTTGCCGTTTCTCGCACTACGCTCCGAGTTTCAGTCAGAGTCCTCGTGACCTTGACCACTTGGAGCGAATTTCCGACGAGAAACGGCAAAAGTGCCAAGTTAAACTCGAGTTTCTGACATGACTCTGCCTAAATGGGCAATCGGTTATCCCTCAGGTGACCTTGAACCAGTACAACGCCCGCAATTTCATGTTACTGTGACCTTGAAAACTTAACAACGGAGCGCCGACACCGATGCGCACCCCACGACAGCCACCGAGTGACTGACTGTCAGGCTCTGTGTACGCTAGGTATATGGGGAAGTGGAGGGGGAAATCTCAAGGTCATCCAAATGGAGTTTTAAAAAAGTTGAAGAGTAGAAAGACTACTCTTGTGCTTCCTGGGCGACTTCATCAATTTCCAACGGATCTGTAAACCAATCCGATCTGTAGCGGCAGGAGTCCAGAAAACAGGTGCACCACCCATCAGGTTGTCCGTAGCACTTCCGACAATTGGTAAGATTGGAGAAGTGAAATTTAATACACCGCTGCGGACAACAAGTATAAAAGTATTTGGATTTGTAGATTTTGAAAGTTTGTAGTACCGGTGGTGGCAGCTGTTGGTTCTTGCATCTACACCTGCAACATCCGAAGCATTCACATTGCCGGCAGGCCAGCCCATCCACTTGCCACTTTGGTAAGAGGAAACACTTATCCTCACAGCAATAGGTTGTCCCCGTCTCTTCCTCCCAACGCTTCTTTGCACAATATGTGACGCCTTGTATCTCCAAACACCTATGCTCGCAACATGAGATGCGCTTACTTTCCATAGTTGATGTTGCTTTGACGAGGGAGCACGATGAAGTGATGCTGTGGTCAGTGGAAATGGGGTTTATATAAACTAAGGTGAGTGGAGGGGGAAAGGTCAAGGTCATCCAAATGGAGTTTTAAAAAAAGAAAAGAGTAGAAAGACTACTCTTGTGTATCTATAGCGATTTCATTGATAGTGAGTGCTTCTGTATGCCAAGTTGATCTGTACTGACAGGCTCCTAAATAATGTTTGCAAAAACCTGCAAAATGATTGTTGCACAATTTGCAGCCAGTTAGCTGTTTCAGTGTGAATTCAATGCAACGTTCAGGGCAACAAGTGTACTTATGCCCTCTCATCTGGTACACATGGAATGTCTTCAACTCTGGTTTCGGCTTCTTCCAAGACTTGCACTTACACATGCATTGACCAAAAGCTTCACATTTTCTACACGCCAGGCCATCCGCAACATCAATGTCATTTGGCCATGAAAAACATTTCTGTTTGCAACAGTAGTTGAGTTGACTCTCCATGTTGCTGTGGTGAAGGTGCGCGATGAAATGATGCTGCAGTCATTGAGAGTGCACCTTAAATAAACTCAGTGGAGGGGGAAAGGTCAAGGCCATCCAAACGGAGTTTTAAAAAAGATAACTAGTCGTCCTCCTCCTCGTCCGTTGTACTTGGAGAGCTGTCAGACGAAGAGCCCCGTGCAGGTGCTCCCCAGATGAAAAACAAATCAATTTTAAAACGAAGACCAGGATCTTGCATCATCAATTCCTTTAATTTGTCACATACTAAGTCGACCTTGTGTAAGGTGTCAACAACAAGCTTCCAATTCGTTGGCTCAATATAACTTGTAGTAGAGTCTGCCTCGCTGATAACCACATCCTCCGGCCGTATTGGAGTGTAAAGATGTGTAAAGTTCTTCGGCTGTAGCTGAGGTTCAGGCTGGCTGGAAGTAGAAGGTTGAGTGTGGACCCCTGTCGCATCGAAATCCATAGTCATTCTACATTCAATGTTGGGGTTTTCGTTTAATACATACACCAATTTCTCATGCAACATATCCACTTCTGCCGAGTCTTGCAGATGAACATTCCAGGAAAATGGCCATTCTTCATCCGTAGTGGAGTCAACTCGAGAAAGAGTGCTGTCCGCCATGATAGCTAAGCAAGGAATGATGTGAGCTACAGACTGTGGTAACAGTATTGAAAAGTAGAGGGGGTAAACCAAAAGTATGTGGAGGGGGTATTTTCAAGGTCATTTAATTTGGGTTTAAAAAAAAGGAAATAGTGGAGGGGGGAATTCTCAAGGTCATCCAATTTGGGTTTTAAAAAAAAGGAATGAAGGTTACTCCTCTTCAGCCTCGTTGTCCCCCACATCCTCATTAGCCTCATCTTCAACAACGTCAGACTCGCCGTAAGGGTAGATCGGGGACATGGGCGAATATTGTGGAGATTGTTGACCGTTGTTATCGTCCCCTTGCATTCTAACTTGGGACCAATCATAATTTAAATTCATTTGTATTATGATCCCAGGGTTGTCCCGCAGTATTTCCTTCATCCGTTCGCAAATCGTTTCCAAATAGTGTACACTATCGATCGACAGTGTCCAACCTGTACTTGTACCAACATCAGTAGTGGAGTCAGCTTGGCTGATGGTGTTGTTGTCTGCCATGGTTGCTTGTCGGACAAGGAATGACGGTTGGTGTGATGCTCATGCAGGAACATGGTGAAGTGGTGGGGGGTGTGGTGGAGTAGTGGGGGAACTTTCAAGGTCATCCAAACGGAGTTTTAAAAAAAGGAAAACCTACAAAGTAACATTGAAACTTTCCAATTGATGGTGGCGAGCGTTTTCTTCTGCAACCTTGCCGACACATGTGACTATGCCATACAGTATGAAAAGTACAACCATAATAAGGCCGAACAATAAAAGATAGCCGTTGACTATCATGATATTTTCTGAGTGTATCTGCTTTCTTCGTATCGCCCTCTCCTGCATCCTCTTCTCCAACTCGTGGACGAAGTCACAGCAAACGTGAGGACATGTTTTATCCGTTGGTAGGTTTGCCATTGTTGATGTTGTCGGTTTGGCTGTTGAAGATGGAATGAGGTTTCCAATTGTGATGTGCCATGTACATCAATAGTCAAGTGGTGGGGGTAGCAAAGCAGTGGAGGGGGAAGTTTCAAGGTCATCCAAATTGTGTTTTAAAAAAACCTATCTTGGAGCCCCGATAGGTTCCTATCTTAAAAAACCTATCTTAAAAAACCCACCTACTTTGACACCCGGGTTGAATAGAGCGAAGATCCTCGTTTTGTAGAAGATGGACGAATCTCTTGGGCAGGTACACCTGGAACTTTGGTTCATCCCCCGGAGTAAACGGCGCCTCGCTGAGACTGCAGCAGATGGCCTCCCCAACTGTAGTCTCCATCTTCTTCATAGCATGGATTATGTAGTGCTTCTCGTCTTTTAGTTCCGAGCACTTCTTTACAGGTAATATTGTTGACTTGGAGTGAGCATTGAACTGCTCGACCAAAGTCTGAAGGAACTGGTGAGATGCCATGGTCAGGTTACAGATCGTCTTCTTGCTCGGAGATGTTGTCGTCTCGGAATCTCGAGTAATACTCATGCCAGGTCCCTGTCTGCTCCCCACTTATATACTCTCCGTTACCCCCACCACTCCCCACTTCCCCATTTTGAAGGTAAGAGGCGAGTTTATAGGCATTTTTCAAAGCGCAATGTCTATCTTTATCATGTTCTGGGCTTTTTGTACAAATACATATGGTTTCCAGCATGTATTGATAATTCTTATCCAATTCCACATCATTAACCGGAACATGAGTAAATCCTTCGATCCATCTTTTCTTTTCCAGCCCCATTGTGTAAATATTGGTAAACTTGTCTGAAAAGTGATGCATAATGTGATACAAGTCCGTGTAACTTGTAAAACCATCATACCAATCGATATGATGGAAGTGTTTTGAAATCCATCTGTTGGTAGTAGCGGCTTTACTAGTTAAAGACGAATAAGAACATGGTGGTTTAAATAAAAACGAATAAGGAACACTTGTATTCATGTCCAAAAACACAAGTTCTTTTATAATGAATCTATCATCATTACCACGAAATGCTTGAAACTCAATAATACCAGGCTTGGACTTTACTTGTTGTTCTTCTCCCTTGTCCATTTTGAAGGTCACACGTCTGCTCATTACGAAGTCAGGAGGTCAACTGATTTCCACACCACGGTAGGTACTACTTTTATACCCGGCCGTACAGTTGTTGGCGCGTTGGTGTATATTTAACGTGGGCACCGTCCCCAATAGGCCTAACCCCACAAAATTTTGGTTATTGTTTTAAAAACTAACCATTGTTATTTAAGTTTCCATCTTTATATTTTCCTTGTTTTCATTTTCATCACTAACACTTGATTCTTCTCCTCCATCTTCCTCTTCTTCCTGTTTTACTGATTTCTTATGTAGTTGAGCGTACTTTTCCAATTGTCTCCACATCTGTACTTCATGAGGAACTCTATTAAATATAGAAGTATCTACAGGTCCGTATAATATAGGTGCGTCCGGTTGTTTGTCCAAAGTGTCTTCCAGATAATCTTTAATAATCGAACTTGAAAACACCAGTTGTCTCAAGTATCTTGTTATAGGTTCAGTAGCACAAGTTAAAATAAAAAACTCTTCTCGATTAAGTTGAATTTTGTTATCATGTCTTGTTGTGTCTCTAAACCGTAGCTGATGATCACCACGTTGTTTAATAGTATCAATTTCCACATTTGAATCCAAAAGTCCTACTCTTGTCTTTCTTCCAAACATGTTACTACTTAAATAGCATTCTAGCAGATGCAAATGTTTCATAAACGATTCCCAAGCACTGTCCGTAAACAAAATCATTTTGGGTCCATGAGTTAAAATTACAGTAGGGGAATAATCTGTAGATTTCATAACACCGATTAAAACACTTTTATCCAAACTGGAAGAGATTGGGTAAAATATTCGCAAAAATACCTCACTCAATATGTTTGGAGAAATATTATCTTCAATATCCCTTTTTCTCTTTTGTATAGTCTTTCTTCTTTTACCTTTTTCTTCAACATTATTACTGGCGTGAAGTTGTCCGCAAACGTTTTGTTCACCTCCTTCCTGGTGACCTTGAGGATCTAAAAACTCAGATATCTCCTTCTCAATATCTACCACATTTTCAGGTGTACCACTAGGAGAAGCCATATTGAATACGATGCTACCCATACAACAGTAGGCAACAAACTGATGAGGAGCGGTCTGTACGCTCTGCTTTTATACTCGCGGAATGAAACAAAACCGGTTCTTACAATACATTTTTAACAATTCCAGTTAAAGGTGTGTATGTTACGATTTTATCATGTAGAATTAAACAGTATGCAGTTGTATTAGCCGGTATAGCATCGTTGAATTCCATTTCTATTTTTATATCCACACTTGATGACTTTACTGATTCATTTTGTTTAGAACAATCGATTACAACTATTGGGTAGGCATCGAAATATTTGTCAGGTGATAATAAAGGTGTATTTGTTTTACCGTAATATGAACTTTGGAATCTCGCGTACATATCGTACAATATACTGTATTTCTTCTTAGTGAATGACACATTTAAATTGTCGTATGGAAAGAATTGTGAATTTAAATAAACTTTAATATTTTTCAAGTCACAATGATCAAATTGTCCTGCATGTTTAGTAATGGCGTCTCTTCTACCTGTTTGTAAACAAAATATAATATACCTGGCTCGTTCTACATAATTCGATGTTTTAACAGTCCAAGTGTGTCGATCCGTAGTAGGTAAACTGGGATGCTCATGAAATTCCCAACTTCTAAATGGAATAACAATATCACGATCTGCTTTTAATTTTCTTAAAAGTAGCATTCTATGCTCTTCAGCCAATTTAACATGTGGAACTCTCCATACAATTTTGTCTAATTTTAATTTCCATTCTAAAGTCGCATCTGTAGTAGCATCTGCAGCTTTAATAATGTCTTTATCGTTAGAAGATCTCAACAAAACTAATTCTTGTTTAACGTTTAATATTATTTTCCTATAATCTTCAGCAAAACCAAGCAACAAACGTAATGGAATATGAAAATCAAAATATCCATTTGGATTTGGAGTGATCGTGTCAATCGTAGGTAATACCCATCCGGCAGGTTTAAGTAAATTGGTTTCATTGGGTGTTATAGATGTTAATCCTTTTAAAGTTGTCGTAATACCTACTTTTTTAGTGGAATCAACTGTTACACCTGATATTTCATATCTAATTTCATCAAATAGGAAAGCCATAGGATTATTTATAAATGGAACTGTTGTACCAACAGTAGTACCGTCCTTTTTAGTAACTTGTCCTTCAATATACAAGTAACTTTCACATGGTAGTGTGTAAATGTCTTGATTTTGTATGGGAATACGAATTTCATCGTTATTGTTTAATTTCGATGAAGTGTAAGGGTTGTGGGTGTGATATTCTTTTTCCCATAGGGTTTCGTCGAATGTTGGACCCTGCGCTATATCCAGTATATCCATAATCGGTTAATTTTAATCCAATTCTCTCTAAGAAACGAATGTTCTCGCGTGTTAACTCCTCCACAGCTGAAGAGCTACTAATGCGGTTTCCCGTAGGTTGTTCGCTTTTAAATGTTAAACCCATGGTTTTGTATTAAAGTGTCGATTTTAAATGTAATCTAATCGTAATAGGCTCTTCTCTGAAGTCTACCAAGTTACCGTCTTGATCCAATACGCTCAACACGATGTCTGAAATGAAAGTGGTGTTCAACGGTAGATATACCAGGTTTTGTGGCTTTTCAACAATTTTAAATCCAGGTGGTACACTTGGGTAAAAAGTATGTATGATGTGGGTGTTAGCCCCATCCCTGTAAGCACCTTGTATAATGTTACAAGTTATGTCTATACTATTGACTTTTAATATTGTTACTGTTTTCTTACCGGAATGTGTTACATCTGGTTCTAATACAGGCCCATCGTTGGAAAATCCTAATAAATCACCAATTGAGTTTGGTTGAGTGAAATCTATATAATATTTGGAAGTAATTTCAGCTTTCATCGTATTATTATTACCTTTTAATGTTATATTGTCTTTTCCCATTTTAGTTTGCAAAAATTCATTTATATGATCAATTTCATAAGAACCTGTGGGTAACCTGCACTCTTGTAAGTCTGTAAATTTTCCACTGGCATCCTTTCCCTTATAATAATGCAATATGTTATTTTTACCTTCCGTAACATTGGGAATAGAGTTGTACGTTGTAAAATCCAATAGTGCCGCCTCCCAAAACCTTCCTTTTTGCAAGCGTAACGCTGGAAAAAGGATACTTCGTAAAGTGGACGATTTTCCTGTTAATGATACCGTATAGGAAGACATCTCAATAGTGACTGATACTTTTAGCTAGAAATTCCAAACATAAATGGCCGCATATTGAAGTATTATCAGGTTGTTCTCTTTTATAGTTATAATATATGTTTTTAGCAGATTTAAAGTAATTTTGAAGTTCTTTTGGTGGTGGCAAATTTCCGAAACTATCAAAATAATATACATTGTTATTTAGTTTCTTATAACAAACCCAATGGGTGCCAGGCCCTTCAGTATTATCCAAATTTACAATTCCAGTCTCATTTTGCCACATTTTCTTTGGTAAACTGTCTTTCATAAACACACCGCGAAAAAATGGTATTTTTAAACAGGAAATATATTTAAATAATTCAATATTGATTAATGCTTTATGTGGTATGACCAATTGATTTCTTTCATTTAATATGCACGATAAGGTCTTAGGTAAAGACCTGCCCCGTTTTTTACCATTGACCACACGGTGGGCTTCTTCCTGCCTTTTCTTGTAGATCGTCGTCTTCTTTTTATATTTCCTCCATGTTTTCTTGTGGTTGACCTCCTTTTTACTCTCCTTCTCCTCCTTCTTCCACCTCCTACTGCTGTTTTAGCCTTCATACCTGCTGTTACTGCTAAAGCTGCTGCTTTTTCTGCTATGCTAGCGTCACTTGATTTTACTCGTTGCCAAGCTATGTCCGCAAGCTTTTTGTCAGCTATTGATCTATTTTTTGAATCGGCAAACGTGGAATATGCGATATCGTGTTCTTTACAAGCCTGATCTAACTTGTTTATGCCAGGATCGCCTCTTTCCAGTCGTTTTTTCAATTTAGTTCCTGGTCCGCAATACTGATAACCTCCTGGTATATGAAATTCGTATGGTAATGCGTCTATTGCTCTATTTACTATGGATCCTACTGGAATTTGTTTTAAAGCTTTACTTAACAGAGAAACCGCTGTGGACGTGATCCCACCTCCTTTTCTTGCAGTGTCTCGATATGGACTGATGTACTTGAACGTCATTATTGTCCTTTTATAATGGCAATGTGCAACTCATGTGTTAACTCTATGACAGGTTGCACATAAATGAAGTCATTTATTGAGTTATTTACTTAAATATCAATATCACCCCAATCTGATGATCTAAACTGTTTCGTTTTAGGGTTAATAAAGTATTTATTATAAATTTCTCGTTTAATATACTCACCTCTCATGGATTCAGCATAAGTATTATGACCTGATTTTCCTTGAAGAATATCTGGTGTAAAATGATTGTGTAAATCAAATATCGCATTACCTAAAACTTTTACAAGAAAATTAACAGTGACAGCATTATCTACATGTTCAGGGTCTTTAAGGTTTGTTATACGTTTATTATTACAATTATACACTTTACTATCCTTTAATGATGTTGTAATGGTCTGTCCTACAGTTGCAGCATCATTTGCTTCTCTTCCTTGTGCCAAGTCTCTTATCACTCTATTATTACATGTAAACCATCTAAAATATCGATCTGGATCTAGATGTACGGTTTGTGATAAAGCAGCTGCATCATGTTTTTCATAACCCCATCCCATATTTGATAACTTTTTATCCATGCAATCCCAAGCATAATTTTTGTATGTTAATAAATTAAATTTTTCATTACCTTGAACAAATTCATCCCCTTGCTTCGATACTACTTGATCTTGTTTTACAAAAGAGGTTGTTTCTTGTTTTAAGGTTTCCATCATTTGACCCACTGTTGCACCATCTGATGGCGCCGAACCATCTTTAACATTTGCTAAACAATTATTAAAACAATCTATAACCCCTACATCACGTATGATGCAATGATCTTTAATATATTTTAGATTTACAGCATCGTTTTCAGTTTTTGGATAGCCTATATCATTAATAACAAATTTATAAAAAGAAAATCCATCTTTTGTCTTTTCAGGTATCAAAGAATGTAAATAGCGTCTATTTACGCTGTCTTTTGCATCTTTAGGGTCATCTACGTTGGATATACGTTTATTGTTAGCACTATACGTTTTCCCATTGAATTTTAACGTATTTTTTAATTCAGATGACAAATAACCTTTGTTTATTGCATCACCGTTTTGATTTGGTTTACCAACGTTGATGATTCTATGATCTTCTGCGTCATATGTGTTATTTTGTAGTCTTAATGTTGGCGATATCTTTTCCTTTAATATTTTTAAATTTATTGCATCGTTTTCATCCGTAGGATCTTTTATGTTTATAACCTTTTATTACTCATATCATAATCTCCATCAGGTGTTTGTGGTAAACCAGCACTTCTTTTTAAACTATTGGCATAATATAACCCATCCGAGGAGTAACGTCCGAACTTGTCGACACTCATGGTGCAACTGAATAGTATTCTAGGGAGTAACGCATTTTTATGAGATTACCCCACGGTTTCGGAGTTCATCCACTAAAGCCACCCATTCGTTTTCCAATCCAGTATGACCCGCTTCTTTAGCTTCATGTATTAGTTTCATTCTATCCACCAATTTATTGATATTATTGTAATAAATCACATTTGTGTTATATAGTTTCTTCATTAAACCTGTACCTGTAACAGACTTGTTTCTTTTTCTTGGTTCTGGAGCACTTATATCCAAAGTGGATGACACAAACCTTCTTTTTACAGGTTTTCTTGGTATTATTGGCATTGGTTGTCTTCTCGTTGTTGGTATTAACCTGGATACAAATTCTCTATATTTTAAAGACTTTGATCTAAAAACAGGTTGGTCAGCTGAATACTTCCTCCTGTATGCATTAGTTTGTTCCAAAATCTTTTTATATGCTTCCATGTCTTTTTCTTTAACTAACAATTCTAAAGGCTTATTTTCAAATAATAATTCAAATAATCCCCTTGTGCCCTTATATCTTTGATTACCAACAATAATATTATCATGTTCATCAATGTTTACCGGGCTATTACCAACCATTAAACCGTCTTCTGTTAGTCTTACCCCATAACTATGGTAGTTTTTATTAGGATTTGTTCCAGCTAACATTTTTATCATGTATTTCCTTCCTAAAGGTCCTTTGTTATGAATGTTTTCACCCAACAAGCTTATGTTTGACGGACCTTCCCTTGTCTCTTCTTCTTTTTCCTCTTCACTAGCAGTTGATACAACTTCATGTCCTCTTTTGGCTTTTACTTCATATAATTCTCTTATTCCACTATAGTCCGGTGATTCTAGCTCTCTTTCAGGTTCTCCACCGGTAAAACCACTATACGTAGAGGATTCCGGGTCTTCATCACTAAACTCTTCTGATTTTACATTTTCTCTTTCAAACTTCGTAATAGGTGCAATCGCATCTCCTTCCAATACAGGTTTAGCAAATTTTTTGTTTAATTGTTTCAAGGGTTCAGTAATAGGTTTAAAAGTAGATTCAAGGAATTTCTCCCTCTCGCTAATACCTAGTTTCAATGCTCTGTTTTTAGCCCGAATAGAATCACTAAGTGATTTTATTTCTTTTACTAATTTTTCTTGGTTAACCATGTTTGTAGCAAGACGTGTTGTACAACAATGAATGTGTTATACCGCGTTTAATGTATTAATATAAATTTATCAAATCCTATCCTGTATCGACCATTGTTTAGCGGTTGTTCCTTCATAATTGTTAGGAACCCATACTTTTCAGCCCAAGCCTTTCCACACAACTCTTTAAATCGTTCAAATGTCATATCCGCATTTACATGATCAAAATATATATGTTTTAGGTTGGTTTCGTCCTGTTTAAATACAATTAACATGTTTGCATTGTCTCTAATGAGTTGTTTAGGTATTTTGCTGTAAGTTTGGCCAATATAAATGCTATCTATGTTGTTATGTCGACCCATAGCGAAGTAATTCCTTATTGTGTTTTGGTTTTCACAAGATACATCGTCGAATATAAACACGGAGAATGGTTTAGCTTCTTGTGGCTGCATGACACTCTCGCTTGCATTAAACTTTAAATATTTAACTTCAGGCACATTAGTCAGTATCTTTTCCAATAATTGATACTTTGGTTGTTGTAGTGATTTTGAAAATACATATAGATTGTTAAATCGTAATCCTTTAGGGTTTGTAATCAAATTGAATACTACATTAGTTTTTCCACAGTTGGAAGGTCCGGTAATCAGACAACGAACGGTGTTTGGTAACAAATTGCCATGTTTCCCACTATTGAATTCTGAATTATCCACTGTGAGTTCATCTATATTATTAATAGTAAAACTCTCTTTTTGTGGTACTATCTCCATCCTTTGTAATGGTTCAACCTAAAATGATTCTCTATCGTTATATCAAATCCTTTTTAGGTATCCAAGAATCTTCCGTCTTATTAAATCCTAACCATCGTACTTTGACCTTATCTTTTTTCCGTTGCAACACCTTTTCAACTAAATATACATCGCCTACTGTTGATTTTAACATTTCATGTCCATAAAACCCTCCTTCAAGCAATTGTCCTTTATTATCTTTTAAAATATATGTCTCAGGTACTGTAGGTTGTACTTTGAATACAGTAAAAACCTCATTGGTCCAATTTGGCAGGTATCTTTTACTGAATACACCTTTATATTTACTTATTCGCACTTTATCACCCACATTAAATTTTTTAGGCTTTAGTTTTTCAACTTTTGGTTTAGTATTCGTTTTTATACGTTTTAATACAAGGTTTTCATTTTTACTAGTTACTTGGTTTGGTTTCATCCCGATAGTCCTATGAAATTTGTTATTGTAATCGTTTATAAGTTTTGGTAACATATCAATCCATATGTGCGATCCTCTGTTGGAAAACATTTTATACATTGCACTTTTTAAAGTTCTGTTGAATCTTTCGATTATTGAGGCTTTTACTTCTGAATTGGTTGAATAATGGTTTATATTGTGTTTTTTCATTAAATTTGCAAATTCCTTATTAAAATATTCTTTTCCATCGTCTGTTTGTAAATGTTTAATAGTATGTTTTTCTCTTTGTATAGCTGTTTCCATTGCTTTTGTAACACTTTTGCCACTTTTATCTTTTAGTGGTAAAGCATCTGCCATTTTTGAAAAACAGTTAATAACAGTCAATATGTATTTATATCCTTTATTTTGTTTGCTATAAGGAATCATTTCGATTAAATCCGCTTGATATAAATCATTAATTCCTTTTATCACCGTATTTCTTCGTGGAAACTTTCTTCTTGCAGGTTTATGAAGTTCGTTGACAATTTGTTGCTTCAAGTCCTTCATATTGCAGGTTTCAATGTTTGTTGTATCACATGTATAATCACAATGAATGTTGTTTTAAATATTCACATCATTTATATGGGTCAAGGTCATCCAAACTTGTGTAAAAAAATGGGGAACACGGCGTTGGACTTGCCGTGTTCCCCATTTTTTTACGGAAGGAGAAAGGAATAAGGTCGAAGTTGTAGAAGGACGAAGAATAGGTTACTAGTTGATAGGGTTTAAAGAGTAATGGCCGAAAGGAAGAGTGTGGATTTTGTCGGGCAAAATATGTCTTTTATCATCCCGAGCTGACAGTGCTTTTTTAATTTCGGTGACACTGTAGACTTGATGCTTGAAGCTTCGGATATTGTTGAATGTTGCTGATATTGTAGTATCTTCAAACAAACAAGTCTTGTAGTGGTCAAATGTTACGTGTTTTTTCAAATAAGATGTCTTCACTCCTTTTGCTTTCTTGACTGTCGGTGTGTTGTTCTCGTGGTACATCTTAAATGAATACAATTTCGCCATCAGCGCTACTATTTCTTCTAAAGGCATTCCATTTGCTTCATCTTTGAATTTTCCAATTACTTTTTTATTTTTTTCATTAAAATTTGGATGGTTCTTCGGATAGTCAGAAAAGTCGAAATCTTCTTTGTATGGAAAAGTCCTTAGGTCTTCATACATGTCCAAAGTCTTTATCCAGTAGATAAACGCGTCCGTATCCATGTATGCGACTCCAATGTTTTCCCTTCCGTAGTGTTTAACCATTTTGTTATAATGGAAATCATACATCAGGGTTTTACTTATGTCCAAAATCGACATACCTATGTATAACGGACGGTCCATGACTATTGTTGTTTTCTTCATACTGACAGCGACTAGATTTTCGTTTATAATCATGGATGTTCCGAAATTTGGTTTTTGCACTAATTTTTCCAATTTCCTAGGATCACTCACTAATTTTACATTTTTGTGTTTTCTTTTGTTCTCCAAGGTCTTCCCAAAGATGGCATTGTTCATTAATTTATAGAAGTCCTTTTCAAATGCTGTTGTCGCTGCAGCTCTTCTTGTAGTGTTGGAATCAATATATGGTTTCAACCAACAAGACTGGGTGAATTCAATCGCTCTATGAATTCTCACTATACGTAGACCCAATTCGAGAGCCTGTTGAACTACCCAGTAGTGAGCCACATAGCGATCTTTATTCTCCAAGGTCATCATCAATTTTGGCCATCTTCCTGTCGGTGAAACTTCAGTTTTGGCTAGGAGAGGCAAGTCGTAGTGATGGTCATGAAGGTGCTCCGGATATTCAAAATCACAGTCCAAAATATAGCCTTTTGGACCATTTTTCGGAATCTGTGAGATGTCACCGATGGTGGCCGGGTCAACCCATTTGAAGTCAGCGTAGGGAAGCGGATTTGACATTGCCCAACCATAAAGGTTGTTTGCATCAAAGTAGCCAAGGTAGACCGATGGTTGTTGCTCGTCGAAGCCTGGGATGTACTTGTTGTTGGCTTTGACATGACGTGTTACAGCTTGTGTCAAACCGCCCCGTACACCAGATTCCATCATGAGCACCATATCAATATCCGTTAGAAGTTCCAGTCGACAGTTGGTTGACTTTAGCATAGCTTGCCATGCTAATCCTGGAGATGTGTACGAGTGTAGAGGGTCCAGTCCATAGGCGGAGAAGCAGGTGTTTCGAAATTCTTCCATCACATCGCACAGCAGAGTTACGTCCAATTTTATATAAAAGTCAGAATATTCCCCTAAGGTTTGAATGTTTAGTTGGTTCCAAACATTACAAGCATGATTGTAGTCTTCAACGGAGATTTCACTTTCGTTTAATTTGCTGTTGAAGGCTTCGATCGGTGGTAGACTGGTTTCTTCAAATTTTTCTGTAGATGTTATGTAATCGTAGGGGAACACTCCTTTACGTAATACTAAGTCCAATTTATCTTCAGGTACAATCTTGCTGGTTTCTTTTAGGTCTTCTCTTCGTAGATTCTCAGACAATCTGCTCAAACTAGATGCCATAAATCTATAAGAGTCTACAAAGCGAAGTTTAATTTTACCTACGGTTTTTGAGAAACTGATGTACTTTTCCAATGTTGTAGCAAGAACATCAATTTTACCATCATCTCTTCCTAACTCTGGAATAATGAAGTGGGAGTCGTAGCCGCTAAGATTGTGTAACACGACAGGGATAAAGTGGGGCAGTTTGTAATTTATATTGCATGAATTACAAGCAGCTCCTCTGTATAAACCTGTCAGGTGATCGTGATCTCTTACTTTTGGATTTTCTTCACTGAAGCTCTTCTCGCATAGATAACATCTTGATGCCATATTGTATTCTTCTTGTTGATTCTCATTCAAAGGTTCCATAGGTACGACATTACCATACAAGCGTTGTACCTTTTCAGCAATGTCATACAACTGGTCTACAAAATACTTAGCGGCTTCTTCACCACGGTAGAGTATTGGAGTGGATGTTAAACCATAGTTTTGCAATTGGTTTTCAGACAAGGTTGATTTCACTATTAGACAAAAACTGTTGGGTTGATGCAACTGATATTTTGTTCTTCTAGTCACTTCACCGTCCGGCAGCTCCTGTGGTACTAACGTAGATTCAAAATCTGCGTAGATGACTACTGGAATCCGATATTGGTGAACTGTTTTGTTAAATTGGATACACGCTCGAGATGGTGGTGGCAGACTAACCTTCACTTCATAATTTTCATTACAAAGTCTTTTGTGTTCTATCAACCACTCTAATCCTCCTTGTCTTATTTCTTTATATGTGAAACAAAAACATCTTTTACACACTGTTAACCTACGCCTCTGTTTTGATAATTGATTTCGAATCAAGGATGCAAAGTCCTTTATCCACACATAATGTGAAATTTCACCCTTAGTGATCAGTAGCAAATCCGTGTGGTTTCTTTGCTCAACTTTTACTACCCGCAAAGGATAAACGTTGTTCGAATCATCCAGACCGAAAACATTCACTGAAACGCCAGGATTTTTCTTTTCAAATTTGTCTATGTTTTTCAATGTAACTGGGTAGGTGAGGCCTTGAAAGTTGTAGCGGTGTTCATTTTCGTAATATTCTCTACCAACTCTTTCAGGATGATCTTTAACATACTTGGTTAACATTGCATACTTAAAACATTCATTACCTTCATTTTGCACATTCCTACACGATTTAGTGTTTTGGATTTTCTTTGGTAAAGGGATAAAACTACTACCCCTTAAACCATATCCATGCTTGTGAACCCTTACATCCATACCTTCAATTGATGACAAAGTCCATCCAGATCCTCTTCCTTCATGTTCTTGAAGTTTTGTTATAAGTTCTTCCAAGCATTCTTCAATAATATCATCGATGTTGGAGGTGAAGGTAAGGGTTCGGTTTTTGGTAATGAACGCTCTCAATGCTGTTTCACCATCAGTATTGTTAAACATAGCCTCTAACACCATTCCAAATTTAATAAAATTTAATCTTTGTAGTTCTTCCCTCAAGGTTTGACCAACAAGTTCCTTAGCCTGGGTTATAAATGTTTCCAATTCCAATTGAACATTATTAATTTTTAAATGTGTTACAACTCGTCCTGGCAAGGCCGTGGTGCGCAGTTGTTTCACATCTTCCAGTTCTTCTTCAGTGTCCTCTTCTTCCGTGTCCTCTTCTTCTTGCATATAATTTTCTTCTTCATAAGATCTTCTAGTGGTAGATGGTCCAGCACCAGCAAATTGGATCACACTAGGTCTTCTTCTTTGCATTTGCTGTAGATAGCTGTCGTAGTAGTCCATCTGCTTCTGGTGCTCTTCCAAAAACCGGTCAATTGAGTCTAAGTCTATTTCATCCATGGTAATATCTTCTTTTCTATCTTCGTCTTCATGTAATTCTCTGTGTATGGTGAAAAGATCTTCGTCTTGAAAGATTTCCCCACAAATGTCGCAAAGAGCCATTTCAAACAGTTTGGCTTTGAATGCACACTCTGTGAATGTCCACGCAATAATGAGCAGCGCACTCCATCGGGACCCTTTATATCCGAGGCAGATAGGTGGGGAAAGTGACGTCATATGGAAACAGGTTATCACTCATGTGCTAAATTTAGCCTTTACACAACCGTTTGTAATACATTTATCAGTAGGCTTGATAAATTGATGATATTTGGTCTAGATTCAATAATTTGTACAAGTTTTTTCAAAGACGTCTGTTTGAGCAAGTTTATGTAGGTCAAGATCATTTGGAATTATTATTTTGAGCGGGGGATAGAGCACTAAGCAGCATCATTTACTACAAAGTGCTCTATCCCCCGCTCACATTCTTTTTTTAACTTTTTGTTTAAACTTTTTACAAGGGTGAAACATCACCATCAGAGTCGGAATCATCCTCATCACGGAATAGGCAGCGATGACAATACATAATTCTTCTGGCAACTAACATCCTATCCATCTATCCATTGGACGATGGGGAGTGTCTTGTTCTTGTTCTTCTTCTTCAATTTCCAATTGGAATTCCATTTCCGACTCAGATGACGACTCTAATGTTTCGTAGGCGTGCAAGTCCACTTCATTGTCCGTTGAACCAGCTTCGTCAGAGTCCGTTTCAATATCCATTATTTCTTCCTGCTCTTCCTGATCAACCGCAGGTAGTTGGTCCTCTACTTCTATAACTTCTACAGGTATTACCTCCAGAATTGAAAGAATTCTGTCGCGATGGAACACGGTGTTGTCAAGTGGAGCCATGGTATAAAAGTGGTGTATCTATCCAATTGGTTTGCCCTTTTTATACCCCCACCAACTATACATTTTATGTGGGTCAAGGTCACGTAAAAATACCCTTTGAGCGGGGGATAGACCACTAAGCAGCATGCTAGTCCATTGCCGCAAAGTGATCTATCCCCCGCTCTGTTCTACACAACCTCAATCAAGTCCAAGTTCGAGTCCTGTTTAACACATTTTATTCTAATTCCATATCCAATTTAAAAATTTCAATTTCACAAGGTTTACATTCCTGATGTATCAAACACTCCAGCTCCCTAAACATATCGTCCAGTTCGTCCAAATTATGATGTCCTACTTTTAACACATGGAGGTGGTTCATGCTTTGCATTGTAGCATGCCCATCAACAAACAAGTTTCTTTTCCACGCTAACATAAATTCGCAGTTTTCTTGAAAAATCCTTCTCACCAAACACTCATACACAGCTGTCAACATTTCTCTACAGTTTTCATAATGCACCATCACAGTATACCTGTCCAAGTTAGCACTAAGAAGAGATCCACTCATTTTTATAGCGTTCTACTGGAAAGTCCAAAGCAGAATGAAGTCGGGATGTACAGACCCCCTCTTTTATACCAGTTAACCGGTTGTCCTTGCTTATAAGTGGGTCAAGGTCATCCAATGCTACCCTTTGAGCGGGGGATAGACCACTAAGCAGCATGTTAGTCCATTGCCGCAAAGTAGTCTATCCCCCGCTCTGTATTCTATAGACACACACACACACACACATGTCCCTGTCTTTTCATTACATACCTAATATATATTCACTACCTTCATCGTCACTATCACTCATCACCGTTTCTACAAACTCCACCGGATTAAAGTTAAATTGTTTCAATTGTTCTTTTAAGTTTTCAATTTGTTGGTCCTTTACTTCTAAAACACTGTGAAGGTGTGATATGTAGTCCGCTGCCTCGTTGATGCTTGCTACTCTGGGATCGCCTAACTTCAAGCTGGGAACTACACCCTGCAGCCTGAAGTACGCCATACGCCTTTCTTGCTCCTGCCGTTGACCAGGACTGAGCAAGCCTTGCCCGTCTTGGCTCACCTCCAGCAAGGTCCGTAGCATCGGAGCTTTGCAGGCGTTTGCCCGAGCAACAGTTATGCTGTTGAATGGTCGAGCAGGTCCACGAGTAGCAGGCAGCACGTTGGCAGCACGCCTTCTTGAAGAAGAAGAGGAAGCCCAAGATGTTTTGGAGTTGGACGCCATGTTACAGTGCGGTATTCAGCTAAGCGGTACAAAGCAGAATAACCAAACTGCACATTAATACCTGTATATATACACTTATCAGTGGTGGGGGGTACTAGTTAACCTTGTAAAGTGGGTCAAGGCCATCCAAAAACATTACCAGAACGGGGGATAGATCACTAAGTGGCATGTTAGTCCATTGCCACAGAGTGATCTATCCCCCGCTCTGTATTCCGCATTCACACACACATTCATACAAACACGCAAGTCCCAGTCCGAGTCTTTACCCACACCTATCCACTCTCATCCTCACTATCATCACTATCATCTAACAATCTGTCACACTTCATAATTAGTTTTTCCCATTCTTTCCGGATCAAAAGTATTTCACTGTGTGCACTCTCCAACAACCTCTTCTTTTCCTCTAACAACCTGTCCTTTTCCTCTATCATTACATTACAACCTTTAATATATCTTATAGCAGCTCTAACAGTGTCTTCCTGTGAAGATGCACCAACCACTACACCTGGCACTACCTGCTGGAGCTCTTCATACAAGCTAGACTCTCTTCTGGAGGCTCCACTGCTGCACAACTCCGTCTTGCTCGGAGTGAATCCGAAGAACCGAACGCGACTCTTTGACAGGCGGTCCCGCCGGTTCGGTCCAGGGCTTGAGCCAGAGTTGGAGGCGGTCGGGCCAGAGGTAGAGGCTGGAATGTTCATGGCTGACATGGTAGTATTCAGCTAAACAGTGTAAAGCAGAATGAGAAGACGGTTGATCACCACTCCTATATATACCCATTTTTAGTGGTGGGGGTAACCCCGGGGTGAGGGAGGGGGTGGGGGGTGGGGGTGGGGTGGGGGGGGGGAGCTTAAGGACTTCCACTAACTTTCCCTTAGTCCTCGCGGTCATCGGTTTTACATACCTTTAGCACACCCATCATTTTGGTTTCTTCAATAACTTTACACACCTCAAAAACCCAAGCAAACAGCTCATCTATGTTGTTATAATTAATTTTTGTCCAGTGTTCATACTTGTGGGTTTGTTTGTTTATAATACATAGATAAAATGTAGACCCATCTCGTCTTATACAACACTCAACTTCCATTCTATGCCGGTTTAGCACTTCCCAAGCATTGTGTTCATTTATCAAGAAGTCACCACCTTTGTAATTGTACTGTGACATGTTTACCACAGAGCATAGGAACGGACTGAAGCAAATGAACGGCTCATACAAGCTTATTAAAAGCGTTAGAGTGGGGGGTATCACGTGATACACGACATAAGTTGTAAGGTTAGCAGTTTACTTTAAACAGTAATTTATGTGGGTCAAGGTCATTCAAACTTTAAAAAATTTTTACCTCCAAACACTTGTAGCAAGCTACAAGCGTTTGGAGGTAAGTTTTTATTTGTTAAAGATTTTTGTAACTTAGTCTTCACCCTCAAGGACACGGTTTGAGATTGTCCCAGTGACTTTACATCACCGCCAGGTTAAAGTATTATACAAGTCAAGTATTTTTTTTTTATTAGTTGACTTGTATAATACCCCTCTCCCTTACTTTAAGAGGGTTAAGACTAAATTTAGAAAAATTAATTTGGAAGAAGAAATTTAATTAATGTCCAACACTTTTAAACAATTTTGATTTTTTGGTGAGCCCATGTCCTAGTCCATTTCCCAAACAGATAGGCATCCTTTTCTTCGAATTAAATAAGCCCCGGGGACAAAAAATTCTCTTTGTACCATCGCAGGTGGTTCTTTCATTCTATGAAGGCGGCCATCACCTTTTAGAATGATTTGCATATTTATGTTAAATGCTCCATAAGCTTGAACAATGAAATAATATTTTTTGTCCCTCTTGAGCCTATTAATTTTCAGCTTCTGCGGACTGTTGGGGTGTTTGAACTTGGACTTTTCAGGCATAATATTAAGGCTATAGGGCTTTGGTGTCGGAATTTTGATTTTCTTATTCAAGTGTCGTTGGCAACGATCTTTTTCTGGAAGAGCAAAACTCGGACAACAAAGAACCACAGCCTCTCTGCTAAACCAAACATAATCGCATTTATCACGCTTGCCAGCAGGGCATTTAACACGATTACGTTTCTTTTGTGTTGGACTCTTAGTGTTTTGGAGCGGCGCTTGATCTAACTTAGGCTGGCTGGAAAGGATGGAGGGTGATGGTTTAGCACGGTCAAGGGGTAATTTGCAAAGAATTTTGGGTCGGGTAGGAGATGGGTTAGATCAATAGTGGTTTTAGGTGAGGTAGAATTGTCTGGGGAAAAGATCGATTTACGGGATGGTTTGACTGTAGATGGAATGTTGGCTTTGGGTGAGGTTGACTTGTCTGGGAAAAGATCGATTTGCAGGATGGTTTGACCGGTGTGGATGGCATGGGGAGTACGGGTAGTGGACATTGGTCTTTGTATAGGAAGGATTTTCTGTGTACGGGAGTAGGGAATGATTTTGGACCTCGACTTCTTCTCCTCAAAGACCGCTGACTCCGAATCAGAATCTGACAGCAATGAGATCGGCGGTGATGCTATGAGCACTCGGCTGCTTGCAGGGTGAGCGCAAGCCCCTCTTGAAGTCGACGGAGCGTCACCAGCACCACTGACACTTGGACTTGTTGGTTCCGTTGGTGGCAGCGGAGATAGGCTGGCATCGAAGGAGCCGACGGCATCTCCAAACAGCTGAGGATTGTGCTCATCAAACACGTTTGGAGAATCGGAGCAGCGGAGGTTGAAGTTGGAGTAGATGTGTTGTCGGAGTAGACGTGTTGGATGAATTTGATTTGATGTATGGGAGAACTGGTGGATAGTTCTTGAAGCGCATGTTGAGGTAGAGAGAGCGTTAAATGCAAATAACGGAGAAGAACTTCCAACAAAGGCTGGAGCAGGAATGAGAAGTGCGTGCAACCGGGCCGCCTTATATCCCCACCGGGGCTGCCACGCCCAGGATATCAGGGTGGGGGAGGGGGGGGTTGCACTTTTTGTTCGGGGGGGGGGTTGCACTTTTTGTCGGGGGGGGGGTTGCACTTTTTGTCGGGGGGGGGGGGGGGGCTCGCACTTTTTCAAAAAAATAAGCCCCACTTGGGACATTTATATTGCCATCGCTGAAGCCTCCCAGAGACCCAACTATAAACAACTCCACACTTGTGTGTTACTAATACCTAACTGTTAGCTTTTAAAAGACCTCTATATATAAACTGTGTTGATAAGACCTGACTGTTAAAGATTTTGAAAACTTTTATATTTAGGTCAAGGTCACAAAAAAACTTTAAAAAAATTAAGCCCCACACCCCCCTATGGGGGTGTGGGGCACTTGGGTTGTCATCGCTGTAGCCTCCGAAGAGACCCAACTATGACAACAAGGCAACATCCAATGTCGTGTACCCTTCGCCACGCGAGACTTGTAAACATTTACTGCATTTCTAACTAATAACTTTTCCAATAGCTAACAAAATGTCATTTACATAATTTTCAAAGAAACTGAGGACGCCCTAGTGGCTTACGTCCTCGGTCCGAGTGCAGAGGCCATCGGCTCATTACCCCCGTATAAGCGTACAAACGGACCACCTCCTATTTCTCAGCCGCATTGAAGCATGCATGAGAGGAGCCTAACAATTATAAAAAGTGGCTTTAAACGGGGGCCTACTCCCGTAACCCTATCTTTAATATTTTTAATTTAGCAATGCAGTAAATTTTTACAAGTCCTATGTGGGTCAAGGCCACACGGACATTAAAAAATTTCGGCCCCCGTACATCCATGGCGAACCACGAATGTTCGGGGGCCTTGGGGACAAAAAAACACAAATAGCTAACAAAGTTTCATTTACATAATTTTGAGTTTCCAGAAGGGAAACTAACTGAGGACACCCTAGTGGCTTACGTCCTCGATCCGAGTGCAGAGGCCATCGGCTTATTACCCCCATATAGGCGTACAAACGGACCAACTCCTATTTCTCAGCCGCATTAAAGCATGCATGAGAGGAGCCTAACAATTATACAAAAGTAACTTTACACGGGGGCCTACTCCCGTTCCCTGTCTTTACGATTTACTTTGAGCATTGCAAAAGCTCAAGGGGGAAATGCTACAACAAGCGTATACACTTTAGAAAAATATAACACACTTACAACACACAATTGAGCTCAACGTAGTCAATGCTGGAACAAGCACATACATGTTAAACACATATAACAAACAAGACACAAAGGATAAAAGACACACAGGAGACATAAGGTACAAGTAAAACACTCTCATATAAAACAATTCGCAATACCCGAACGCAAGCGCAATATCTTACAACTAATACAAGTCTTAAAGTTAGAGTAGACTTCGCTAAACACTGAAGGCGCCATTCAATGTTTAGTGATGCCTATGGCGGTCCGTCCCGATCGTTCACGTTCAACGCGCGGGAGCGGACTGCGAGCCGGCTCTGGCTGGGCCCCCTTATATCCCCACCGGGGCTGCCACGCCCAGGATATCAGGGGTGGGGGAGGGGGTGGGGGTGGGGGAGGGGGTGGGGGTGGGGGTGGGGGGTGGGGGGGGTTCGCACTTTTGTCGGGGGGGGGTTCGCACTTTTGTCGGGGGGGGGGGTTCGCACTTTTGTCGGGGGGGGGTTCGCACTTTTGTCGGGGGGGGGGGTTCGAACTTTTGTCGGGGGGGGGGGGTTCGCACTTTTGTCGGGGGGGGGGGGTCAGGTAAGTTAAGTGGGTCAAGGTCACCCACAACACTTGTACTCTAAGTGTTGGCTATACCCCCACCACAACTAGGTCCCTAGGCTGCACAACACCGCTTCGCCAGTATGTCTCCGGCTTCCATGCGGTGCGTCTCGCTGTTCTCTAGCTCTCTATATGTAAGTAATTTTACAAGTTCTGAATGTAGGTCACTACACTTTAACTCTGGGACGATATCGACTTGTAGTATTTAAGTGTTTTGACTCAAGGTCATCGCACTTTAACTCTAGCACATCGGTTATCGTACCAGAGGTGCTCAATAACCTAACTTGTAATGTTTAGGGTGGCGTTTGCACGCCACATGGTATCGCCATGAGTGTCCAGTCCAAGTTTTAAGTTAAATTAATTTTACTGTAATCTTTTCCATTTCCGCTTCGTTTTGCCAAAGTATAAGGTGTCGCTTAATAAAGTGGTATTTCTCTAAAGTTATAGGAGATTGCAGGGATACAATTAGTTTATTTAGGAGACTCTTCATCTTGGAGTTTAACACAATTTCCACTTTGACTTTGCTTCCTCGGCTCTCACAGCCTAAGCTGTACAGAAATGTTTCTTCTAGTGCCAACTCGGGCCAAGAGAACAGTGTGTTGACTGTAGGACAGCTCATGGTGAAGTGGTGCGATACTCCAGCGTACCACCTCACCTTCCCCCACCTCTTTTCCCTTGACTCATGCGCTACAAGCGGTCTCTCAGTATTGTGCGGACTTTTGTGAGGAGAAGCCATGTCGCGGGACACTTTAGGTAAGAAACTTAGCCGTGTTAAGGCTTTATTAGTTGCTCACTGTCCACCACTCAAAGTTAAGAGGGTTTCGACTTTAGCTAAGTGGCGCAAACTGTTGCGCGGACACCCTAAGTTTTATACAAAACAGACTAATGTCAGTTTTACTGATGAGGATTTGTTTAAAATATTGGATGAAATGACTTTTCCTTGCAAAATTCAGTTAGTTACTCCCATTCCTGACAGTTTAGAGTCTTAGTCTCTCAAGCCAATATACCTAGAGTACACAGAGCCTGACAGTCAGTCACTCGGTGGCTGTCGTGGGGTGCGCATCGGTGTCGGCGCTCCGTTGTTAAGTTTTCAAGGTCACAGTAATATGAAATTGCGGGCGTTGTACTGGTTCAAGGTCACCTGAGGGATAACCGATTGCCCATTTAGGCAGAGTCATGTCAGAAACTCGAGTTTAACTTGGCACTTTTGCCGTTTCTCGTCGAAAATTCGCTCCAAGTGGTCAAGGTCGCGGGGACTCTGACTGAAACTCGGAGCGTAGTGCGAGAAACGGCAAAAGTGAAAAAAAAATTTTAAGTTTCGGCGTGACCTTGACCTCAGTGGCGTCGGTGACGTCATTTTGGTGACGTAAGGGGTGATGACGTCATCAGCACGTCATTTCTGTGACGTCATGGGTGTGACGTCATCGAAATGACGTCATTAGTGATGACGTCATCGATTGCGTCATCGATGACGTCATCGATGACGTCATCGGTGAGGTCATTGACCTCGATGACGTCATCCCTCAGGTGACCTTGAACTGGGCCAGCGGCCGCAATTTTACACTACTTATTGGATAAAAACATAAATATTTTAGTTAAAATTCCGTAGTTTCCTATGAAAGAATACGTAAACCACAATGACAACAACAAATTTAAATCAAACTTTATTCAAAATACATTTATTTCGTCAGTTTTAATAGTTACAAATTACAATGAATGGATTAACTTATTACTGCCTACTCGTCTTTTTATTTTGAGAGTAGGGGGTTTATTTTTTCAAACTTGGTAAAAATAAAACTAACAATTTTATTCGTTTTTTACGACTAGAAATATCAAACAGAAAAATACATCGTGTATTGCAAATTTCGAAAAAACATCGATGTAAAACATCGATGTCCGATAAACATCGGTAACTCACCATCGATGGCAAAAACATCGAACATCGAAAGGAAAACATCGATGTTTCGAAAACATCGGCCATCGATGCTCATCCCTAGTCGTCGGCCTGCCGCGTGCCGGTCACTTGCTATAGATTCGGTCATGGGTCACGGGTTCGATCTCCGTTCATCGTTATTCACGGTTAGTCTTTAAATATCAATGAAAAGTAAATGTTGCGGTAATTGTTTACATTAACTGCCTCAGCTCCGATATCTTCCATACTTCTGTTACTATTTGGGTCCTAAATATGAATAAACAAACGATATCAAAGGCCGCTCAGCCTAAACTATATAGTTAACAATGAAGGTAAGTTTACTATAATATTCAGAGTCAGAGTTACCACTGCTGTTGCCAGTAGCAATTTCGGGTTGGCCACTTGTTTTCCTGGATCACACTATGGTCACATAAGAATTTATGTTAGTTTTCGTTAGATTAGGTTAGGTTTTGTTATTTTCATTAGGTTTACAATTGGGAGAGCACAATAAAGGAAAACAATGAAAATAAACTTCAGTTTCATTTTATATTACGTTACGTTAGGTTACATTTTGTTATTATCGTTAGGTTTCGTTATGTTATGTTAAGTTTTGTTATTTTCGTTGGGTTTCCAACTGGGAAAACATAAAGGAAAACAATATAAATCTATAACCGTCTCTAACTATCGATGGTCCTTCCGCACAATTAGCCATCACTACAACGAAAAGTTATCAGTTTGAACTTTGCCCACTACCTTATCAGTAACGTCTATTCCTTCTTCAAAAAGGTTGAGCGGGCTTTAATATTGCTTGTTTATTCATACTAAGGACCCAAATAGTTAGTAAACAAAGTATGAAAGATTTTGGGACTGAGGCAGTTATTGTAAACAATTACCAATGTTGCCTGTCTTTCTAGATCACTTAAACAAACATGTCAAAATAAAATATATACCGGGTGTCCACAAATTCTTGCATTGATTTCAGCTTTGCTGTAAAGACACAATAAAGCTCCACGCATCATCTTTTCTTGTTTTCAAGGTGGCCTTGTATATTTTCACTAATTTGTTAACAACTAACACAAGCAATTGACAACAATGCAGTTTGCACTAAAAAACAAATCGTGATGGGATTTAAGAAAGCGATTGCGCTGAACAAATGGTATTCATACTTTGTATAAGTATATAGTAGCGGCAATCGTTACAGTTACAGATAACTTGTAAAAATCTCATTTTAAAATTAACCTTACGACGAGAGAGATTTTCCGGCCGAGATATTGTCCTGCCAAACGAGGTTAAACTACGTAAATAGAGTGATTAATACATGCGGTGTTCATTTTTTGTCCGCTGTATAGATTTGCGCCATTTTACACACAATTCCCGCTTTTTTTGTCGCCATCATACACTTTAACCTTGTTTCCTTGGTAACCAGTATATTTAGCTATTCTGATTGGCTACAAAAAGCTTAAGAAATTACGTATTATCATGGGTGTCGACATTCAAAAATTATTGGGGGGTGGCCCGAAGAAATAAGGGGGAACTTGATAGTTATTCTCCTATTAAAAATAGTCTTAATAACACATATTTTTAAGTTCATTTAAACTTTGTTTTAATTTATTTTATAACAGTGTTTTATGTTCTAAAAACAACGATTACGCGTTGCTAGTAACAACCCTAGGTCATTCCATCAAAAAACAATTTTGTTTTAACTCTGTCTACCGTATGCCGTTTTGCCTTCTAGGTTAACCTCAAAAATTATGTTTTGAGTTGTAAGTTCTGTTCTAAATGTAGGCATAAATTCCATTTTTGATTGATGAATTCATTAATTGAGCCATGACTCCACTAAAATTCTTACTAATGTATTGGATATCACAAACTCGTATTTCATCTATTCCTGGTGACTTTTTAAAATTCAACGCCTTGATTATTTTACCGCCCCTCCCCTTTATTGACACAAGGAGAGTTACCTAGGGTCTTAGAGTATTGAATATAGTGAATATATTTTGAAATGTTAACCCCTAAATACACATCTCAAACAATTTGATAGCTTTAAATCCACTTTATATATAGTACAAATAATATTTACTCTTTTTACTCATTTATGCCTCAGGAAAAAAATATTTTCATTATTAGCTAAATAAATATTTCATAGCCCTATAAGTACTTCATGGTGGGCAGTCTATATAACTAATTTCTTAGAGCAAAACAGAATAACAGACAAAAAAGTAGTTGAAACCTGATTAAAGTGTCACTAAACACACAATAATAACATTCTAATGATAAAGCAACTGCTTCAAACTATTAATTGTTAATACATACATTCAATACAATGTTGCAAGAGTTTACTAAACTTAGTTAATTTTTTAATTTCCCGATACTAAAAGCACATAATAACAAAATACTAACAATAGTAAAAACAAGCACAAAAATTAATTAAGAAAAGTAAATATTTTATACATATACATTTATTTAAGTTACCAGAATGTACTAATTAAGTTATTAAAACTAAATATAAATGAAAAAATTTCAGTAACAATCAAGTAACAATAAAATAGGCCTAACAACAACAAAAACTAGACATTTTTTTATAACATACAGGTCAGAATAAAAACTGTAAGAATTTACTAAATAATTTCTTTATTTCATATAACACTGAACACACAGTAATGACGTACTAACAATAAAGTATCTAACACAAAAATTAAGGCGAGACAGTTTTTGATAGCATTCGATAATTTCATTGTGTAAGGTGCCACATTGCTATTCATACGACAATGTGCCGCGGTCCCCGTTACTGATAAACCGCATCACAATCAATTATGTAAATGAAGTACTTATATTATTTCACCATTCTTTTTTTAAAATTTGATATTCCTTGAAACAGTGAAATACAATGTCTGTGGACGATTTCCCCCTCGAAATAACTGATACTATTATCGATCGAGTCATCAGACCTCAAAATCACAGTTACGGTTCACAGTTCACAGTTCACAGTTTCCTTCACCATTGTTGCTGGGCGATCGGCGCTTGCGGTGACTACGGGGACCGGTGACGCGGCAAACTACTCTAGTCGTCGACGAGTCGGCCTGCCCATATACTTGGTGGATACTTCACCATGGGCCTGCAGCGTGCCAGTCACCTTGCCTCAGATTCGGGACGCGTTCGATCTGTTCATAGTTATTCACTGTTTGATATTTGTTGCTTGGCAGCCTCATTCATTGCAGTGATTAGTCTTCAAATATTAATGAAAAGTAAAAATGTTACCTTTCTTTCTAGATCCCTTAAACAAGCGTTGCAAAATAAAAAATATACCGGGAGTCTACAGTCTTGCACTGATTAGAGAGCCTTGGGGCCGTCCATAAATTACGTCTATAAAACAACATCTAAAAAATAGTCTAATGTAGTTTATTAGATAATTATTTTATAATAGTTTAACTGTGTACGAATTTATCATTGTTTTACTGTCAAAATTTGATATAAAACATCATTTTTTAAATGACGTCATATCAAATCCCACCCCCCCCCCCTTGCACATCACCCTACCATCATTTTCAATCTCGACCCTCCCCCCCTCCCTATTTTCAGATGACGTAATTTATGGATGGCCCCCTTGTTGTTAGGACGACATTATAGCCACTCGCATCTAACATTTTTTGTTTTCAAAGTAATCTAGTAATTTCTCATCAATTCGTAATAAATTAATAAGAAAATACTAAATTTTCTCTCATAAAAAATATTATTTGAAGGCTGAGTTGATGGTCTTTGAGCAGGCTATTGAGTTTCTTTGAGGTTAGTCACCATAGAAACGACGAACATTTATGCGTAAAATGGCAGATATCAGATGGGAAACTGTAAATAGCAGACTGTTAACTAAGGAATCAGCAGGAATAGGGGTAAAATGGCGAAAATCGGAGGAGGCAAATGTCCTTATCTTTGAACCACTCTATAACTAGGTTAACCTCGTTGTTCCAGCCATCAAATAAACAAGAGAAAAACCACGACACTTAAGCTACCTTTATTATAAAGAATTAGACACTTGCATGAGAAGGACCATAAATTACAGAATAATTCACTACTCATGTCAAAAATAGGCATACTGAATGAGGTTATTGACACTGATTAAAGTGACAAATATCAACAGGCAGACGAAATGAAGGCGGCAATGTTATATTGGATACATGCGTTAATTTCAACATGAGGTAACATTTTATGGTATTTAAAAATTTCAATCAGCCTCCTGAACAATTTTGGTTCTCTGATATTTCATCGTATCTAATCAAATAAGGAAGATATGTGATAATATAACATAATATAACATTTCCTTGTCTAAAACAGCAATCCCTTCACTGAATGTTACATCTTATGAGTCAAAACCCATGTTTTAGCACACGGCGAATCCAAATTTATCATTTTCAAAGTTACGATTTTGTACCGTTTCGGCGCTATACAGAAAAAGTCGGAAAACACGTTATATTGAATACATGCGTTAATTTCAACATAAGGAAACATTTCATGGTATTAAAAAATTCTAATCAGCCTCCTGAACAATTTTGGTCATTCGATATTTCTTCGTATCTAATCAAATAAGAAAGCTATGTGATAGTATAACATTTCCTTTTCTAAAACAGCAATCCCTTCACTGAATGTTACATCTTATGAGTCAAAACCCATGTTTTAGCACACGGCGAATCCAAATTTATCATTTTCAAAGTTTCGATTTTGTATCTACCGTTTCGGCGCTATACAGAAAAAGTCGGAAGAGGTTTTATATTGAATACATGCGTTAATTTCAACAAAAGGTAACATTTTATGGTATTAAAAAATTTCAATCAGCCTCCTGAACAATTTTAGTCCTTTGATATTTCATCGTATCTAATCAAATAAGAAAGCTATGTGATAATATAACATAATATAACATTTACTTGTCTAAAACAGCAATCCCTTCACTGAATGTTACATCTTATGAGTCAAAACCCATGTTTTAGCACACGGCGAATCCAAATTTATCATTTTCAAAGTTTCGATTTTGTACCGTTTCGGCGCTATACAGAAAAAGTCGGAAAACACGTTATATTGAATACATGCGTTAATTTTAACATAAGGTAACATTTTATGGTATTAAAAAATTCTAATCAGCCTCCTGAACAATTTTGGTCCTCTGATATTTCATCGTATCTAATCAAATAAGGAAGCTAAGTGATGATATAACATAATATAACATTTTCTTGTCTAAAACAGCAATCCCTTCACTGATTGTTACATCTCATTAGTCTAAACCCATGTTTTAGCACACGGCGAATCCAAATTTATCATTTTCAAAGTTTCGATTTTGTACCGTTTCGGCGCTATACAGAAAAAATCGGAAAACGTGTTATATTGATTACATGCGTTAATTTCAACATAAGGTAACTTTTTATGGTATTAAAAAATTTCAATCAGCCTCCTGAACAATTTTAGTCCTCTGATAGTTCATCGTATCTAATCAAATAAGGAAGCTATGTGATAATATATCATAATATAACATTTCCTTGTCTACAACAGCAATCCCTTCACTGAATGTTACATCTTATGAGTCAAAACCCATGTTTTAGCACACGGCGAATCCAAATTTATCATTTTCAAAGTTTCGTTTTTGTACCGTTTCGGCGCTATACAGAAAAAGTCGGAAAACACGTTATATTGAATACATGCGTTAATTTTAACATAAGGTAACATTTTATGGTATTAAAAAATTTCAATCAGCCTCCTGAACAATTTTAGTCCTCTGATATTTCATCGTATCTAATCAAATAAGGAAGCTATGTGATAATATAACATAATATAACATTTCCTTGTCTAAAACAGCAATCCCTTCACTGAATGTTACATCTTATTAGTCTAAACCCATATTTTAGCACACGGCGAATCCAAATTTATCATTTTCAAAGTTTCGATTTTGTACCGTTTCGGCGCTATACAGAAAAAGTCGGAAAACGTGTTATATTGATTACATGCGTTAATTTCAACATAAGGTAACTTTTTATGGTATTAAAAATTTCAATCAGCCTCCTGAACAATTTTAGTCCTTTGATATTTCATCGTATCTAATCAAATAAGGAAGCTATGTGATAATATAACATAATATAACATTTCCTTATCTAAAACAGCAATCCCTTCACTGAATGTTACATCTTATGAGTCAAAACCCATGTTTTAGCACACGGCGAATCCAAATTTATCATTTTCAAAGTTTCGATTTTGTACCGTTTCGGCGCTATACAGAAAAAGTCGGAAAACGTGTTATATTGAATACATGCGTTAATTTCAACATAAGGTAACTTTTTATGGTATTAAAAAATTTCAATCAGCCACCTGAAAGATTTTGGTCCTCTGATGTTTCATCGTATCTAATCAAATAAGGAAGCTAAGTGATAATATAACATAATATAACATTTCCTTGTCTAAACCGGCAATCCCTTCACTGAATGTTACATATTATGAGCATTAAATTGTAATTTCACAGCAAATTAGAAAAAAATAGATCTTCGTGCCACTGCATAATCAACCCAAGAATTATTGCTAAAACATTACATTTTTTCATATAAAAATATTTACTTTGTGAGTTGAATGTTTATAGTCATATAATTTTTTCGATTTGTAGTGTAGGTGAGTTTCTCTCAAACAGAAAGATGTATATTACAAAATACAAAATTTGTGGACGTTCCCTTAGTAACGATCTATTTCCTTATTTTTTTCCAGGACAATATTACATAACAAAGGGGGTGAGCGGGATGATAAACAAACTTGTAAAGGCAAGATAAATAAAAAATGTACGAAGTATAAAAAATCGCTTGAGATTTTTTGAAAAAAATATCTATTATATTGTCAAATTTGTAGAGCCAACTTTAATATATACTTCATAAACATTCTTCTTAATAATTAGAACTAATCAATGTAATGTAAAATGAACATTAAGAATACAGTCTGGTGTACAGGATTTAGATGAAATAAAAATGTGTATCATTATTCCTAAAATACTTAATTATGTGATTGCATATATGCTACAATCAAATATAGCTGAACACTACTACGCTACACCAGGACCGGGAAGAATACAACAGGACCGTTATCGAAAATGTATTCATAATATCATGTTCCGTCAAACTAGTTGTGTGAAAATTGACGGTGGGTATAATAATTTTTAAATAACATTAAATAAATAATGCGATAGTAAAACAAACTCGGAGCTTAGCGATATCTTTGGTTGTGGAAATATTCAGATGTGAATGAGGCATTGCGTCACTAGCCCGGCAGTGCATGTGCGGGGTGGTCCACGTGTGTCTAGCGTCAAGCTGCTGTTTATGGAAAAGCAAACTTCATAGAGGCCCTGCACTGCACACCGCACACCATCCCAATCCTGCCAATCCCACCCATTAGATACAAACTTACAGGTAATGAAGACCCTAAACGGAACAGAAGATCTCTAAATTAACAGCAAAATGACGTCACTGGAATCCACCAAATTTATCATGTGATAGGTAAAAAACCCATAAGCCCGGTTGTAGTGGATGCTACAAACACGCCCCACAACACGCGGGAAATAACTTAGCAACGGAAACTCGTTATGAGTCATTATCACGGTTATTGGCAGTATTCTACAGTCTAAAAAAACTGATGTTCAACGGTAATCCGTCGACTACTGTCCGTTGAGACACGAGATGAGCACTGCAATAATGTATTATATCAGCTTAACGCAATTTGAAGGTATAATAAGAATATTTATCAGTAGCGAGTTCAGTTGGCAACACTGCAAAAATGCCGCGGGGCAGTAGACTTATTGACGGGTTTTTATTAAACGTAGGCTTTTGGAAAACTCACTTTTATATCCAATATATGGCGATTATTATTAAAAGCTTGTCAGTAAGCCTACGTAGGTTTACTGACAAATTTTACTTGACGTAAGGTTTCTGACTTATATTTCACTATATATATATATATATATATATATATATATATATATATATATATATATATACAGGGTGTCCCGGAACTCTCTGGAACCCTTTTGTATATTTGTTCCTTGCATCGAGACAAGAAAAAAACATCGTACAAATAGGGGTCTAAAATCCATCGTTTAGCCTCTAGCCGCCATTTTGTTTTTTTCACGTAATAATTTTTATTTCCGTAACGGATGGTTGTATTCAGTTCATATTTGGTATGAATCTTTATCATACTAATGTACATTTTCAGGAAAAAAATTAATTTTTTCCACTGTGTATTTTCAAAATGGCGGCCATTTTTAATTTTCAAACTAAAATATCTCAAATTCGGTAAATTTCAAAAAAATTTTACTCTGTACAAAAAAGTTGCTAAATTAAATTATCTAACCAACGGTACCAAGTTTGTAAGGATCTGATAACAAATAACGGAGTTATTGCGATTTTTCTGTGAAAATGGCCATAATTTGCATTAATTATAATACAAAATCAATGTTTTGTTGGAGAAAAATCGCAACAACTCCGTTATTTGTTATCAGATCCTAATAAACTTGGTACCGTTGGTTAGATAATTAAATTTGGCAACTTTTTTGTAAAAAGTAAAAAAATTTTGAAATTTACCGAATTTGAGATATTTTAGTTTGAAAATTAAAAATGGCCGCCATTTTGAAAATACACAGTGGAAAAAATTAATTTTTTTCCTGAAAATTTACATTAGTATGATAAAGATTTATACCAAATATGAACTGAATACAACCATCCGATACGGAAATAAAATTTATTACGTGAAAAAAAAACAAAATGGCGGCTAGCGGCTAAACGATGGATTTTAGACCCATATTTGTATGATGTTTTTTTCTTGTCTCGATGCAAGGAACAAATATACAAAAGGGTTCCAGAGAGTTCTGGGACACCCTGTATATGTATATATGTGTCCCTAGACACGATAACTCTCGTAAAAATAGTCCGATCGACACCAAATTTGGTAGAGATGTGTAATCCTACGTTTATTCGGATGAGTTCGAAAACCAGACATATCGACCTACCGGAAGGGGTAGTTTTGGGGGGTTTTGTACCCCAAAAATGAGTTTTTTGCATTTTTCATATGTAAATTTATAAAATCTTAAATTTTTATTTTAACCATTGGATGTAGCTCAAAAAAAACACACAATTTAGTATTTTGAAGCTTTGCTCTATCTCCATTGGTTACCGAGATATTACAAAGTCTAAAGACAGTACATTGTCTTTTGGGGCTCCAATGTTAATCTTATGGAGAATAAGGATGTGTTGATAGTAGTGTGTTTTGGTTACTTCTGCGCCGGAAGTCGTGCCATCTGCCCGAGCAGCTGCTTGAGCAGATGGCGTCAGATGCTGGGGTGCAGATGGCGAGAGCATATGCCCTGAATTTGAAGTAGAATTGGGCATGAATTAAGAGTTAGTTGAAAACTAAAATTCAACTGTGTTAACTAAACTCTAAAAGTTGAACAAAAATTAAGAGTAAGATCAAAACTGAAATTCAACAGTTATAACTGGGGGCCTGGAAAGTATGTCAAGGTCGTCCAGAGTAAGTTTTAAAAAAGCCTACCCAACTACCACCAGAAATAGTTTAAAGTTGAACTAGTTGGTGATAGTGGGATAATTCATTCGTGCCATGGGAGAGGTGTTTATTGTTTGAAAGTTGGCGATCGAATGAGAAGCGCTGCCTAGGGAGAGGGTTTATAAAACGGCAACCTTCCCCCACCACCCCTTCCCCTACTCCATTAGACCAATAACCGGTTGCCGACTCTATGTGGTGAAACTGAATTAAACATGGCGGCCGCCATGGATAATTCTAACCTCAAACCTTAGCTTAACTGAAGAGAATAGAGGAGCATGAAGTAGGAATTGTGGTGACAGCGCTTATATGAGGAATAGTAGGGGTAAAATAAAAAAACTTGTTGAACACAGTCGATAGGTGTAACAAGTTCAAAGTTGTTGAATTGTAACATAGAATGCAAAATGTTGTAAATAACACTATCATCAACATTAACCTGCGAAGTCTTTGAAGAGTATAATGGGTTAAAACTGTACTTCTTCCTAACTCTATTTAAATTAGTTCTACACTTTGAAATTGAAGGTTTAGAAGTACTTCGTAATATGTGTTGTGTTCGCAAAAGCTTTAATTTTAAACATTGTGCAGTCATCATAACCGATGTGTTAAGTACAGAAGTTAAAAGAAGACTGAGATATAAAATGAAGTGTAAAAGAAATTGAAACAGAAAGCCAGAGTAGTAAATTTATAGGTTAGAATTTACGAAGGCTATTCCATGGATAATTCTAACCTCAAACCTAGTAAGTGAAGTAGTCATAACATAAAACTAACGAGAGATGATGACCGAGCGGATGCGAGGCAATGAATGTTTGTAGCGCGATAAACTACCCACCTTTATAGAGGCAATAACTCCAGCCAGATGGCGGCAGATGGCAAGCAAATGACTGGTTGACCGACTTTCACCTGAGTAGTAAGAGAAGTAGGGTTCTGTGTCTATCCCTACTCCTTGGGGTCAATGACCGACCGGAAAGGTCAATGACCTCCCCCCCCCCTCCCCCCTCCCCCCCTCCCCCCCCCGAAAAAATGGAGCCCCCCCCTTCCCCCTTCCCCCACTCCTTCCCCCACTCCTTCCCCCACTCCTCCAGGTCAATGGCCGGTCACCACCGGTTGTTGACTTTATGTGGTGAAACCAGACTAAATATGGCAGCTGCCATGGATAATTCTAACCTCAAACCTGCTGCGCATGCAACAAGTTCTCCGGATCGGAATGAGTCTATGCTATGCGCATGCGCCTAGTCCTGTATTACTCACTTTAGCGCTACTGCACATGGATAATTCTAACCTCAAACCTTGGTTTTGTGTTGTTGCGCATGCGCCGCTCCCCACTCCTTCGCTTTTCTTTTACACTGCTGCGAATTGGACTGGATTGAACACTGTACTGTAGTGAAACAACTTCCCCCACTACTCGAGAATCCGAGGAGCGATACGAGCCTGATCTTAGCGTCAGTCGTCAACAAACTTACATAGCGAAAGGTTGTTGGCGACTCAGCAAGAGGTTTCAAATATATAGTAGGCCTATATATATATTTGAACTTCTTCTACTACGTTGCGTTTTTTAATGCAATGTAGTATGTGTGTGTGTGTTTAGTTTTAAGTTGTATTAAATTTAAGAAATAATTTGCGCATTGCGATGTTAGTTATAAGTTGGGTTTAGCATTAAGGTGTATTAATTTTAAGAGGTATTTAGCATTAAGGTGTATTAATTTTAAGAATAATGATGGTATTTGGTTGTGTTGAATTATTTGGTTTTTTAAGAATGATGTGTTGTTAGTTTTAAGTGTTGGTAATACTAATTAATGTTGTTTTGCCTTACAGCTAGATGTTACGGGGTAGATTAAATGTAAATTCAGAAGTTCAGTTGAACTTCACTTAGAAGGGGTGGGACATCCGCAAAATGCGGACTAGGTTTTTGCATTTTTGTTTAGGAATATAATGGGTGGGATTAGTTTGGGTGGGGTTAGAGTTGCGTTTCTGCATTAGGTGTTCCAGTTTCCCTTGGAATTCACGGTTACGGTAGACCCGGACCGGACCGTTACGGTAGACCCGAACGGTCCAAACAAAATTGCGTCGATGTCCCTTGCAGAACGTAACTAGTGGGTTGGGAGTGGGAACCGTTAGGCAAACAGGGTGGTGGGAACAGTATTACTGTTCCCATCACCTTGGATCATTATAAATCTTGAATGACCTTGACCCACTTTTGGAAGGGTCAATGACCTCCCCCCCCCCTCCCCCCCCAAAAAATGGAGCCCCCCCTCCCCCCCTCCCCCCCGAAAAAATGGAGCCCCCCCCTTCCACCACCATCCCTTCCCCCACCACTCCTTCCCCCACCTCCCGGGCCAATGACCGGTCATGGCCGGCTGCTAACCCCTCTCATTTGCATACCGTTATAAAAGACGTGTTGGCCGGGGCTAGTGTTTCATTCCGATTCCAGACGTTAAGCTGTGAACTTGGAGTTATAACGATGTCTTCTGTGCCCACTACTACTTCTACTACTTCTACCACTTCAACTTCAACTTCAACTTCGACTTCGACTTCTACGGCTGTTACTGCATCAAACAAAACTCTTCGCTTGAAAAACCCTCCGGATTGGTATAAGAAGAAGCTTTCATCTGAACCTTCAACTTCTGGAGCTATTCTTCTGCCAACCAACACTTCTAGACTTCGCAGTATTTTTTCACCACCTTCACCTTTGCCTTCAAACAACTCCGCACCACCATCAACTATGATGCCGCCACCGCAGAAGCAAGTTCCCCGTCTTAATACCCCTTCCATTGAAACTATTGTTCATCACCTTAGTACACCCATTATCCCACTATCACCATTGCCTCCTACCCCACCACTTGCTACACTTGAAGACCATACCTATCACAAAACTAATTCCTCTAAACCAGCTCCTAAACCTGCCCCTAAACCTGCTCCTTCAGAGCAATTTCGATCATTACAAGAAGAGCGTCGTAGGGCATTTAGCCGTCCCACTACTTGCCCTGAAATGCTTATTAAGGGAATTAAGAAAGGATCAGCTTGTGGGAGGAAATGTGTTAAAAATGAAAGTTTTTGCCGTGTACATATTGTGAAACATATTTCTGAACCACAACTGACAGAAATCCCCACCGTTGAAGACGATCCTAAAATAATATCCGTCAGAGGAGAGAGGCTTAAGAAAGGTTTGAAATATTTTTTTCTAAGTGTTGTTGACCACCAACACATTTTGGCAAATTACAAGGTGGGGGCGTAAACAGTAAATTCACTTAGTTTTTTCCAAATTGTTGCTAAAAAAAATAATGGGGGAGAAACACAATGCGTTATAGCGTTGTGTTTCTCCCCCATTATTTTTTAACACTCTAAGTCCCGTGACCTACTAACCTACTTCCATTTGAGTAGTAAGAAAAGTACTTCCCCCACTCCTTTGGGTCGATGACCGGTTAAGGTCAGCTCTTACCCCTCATTTGCATACTGTTATAAAAGCGGAGCGAGCGTTGGTCACTCCTTCATTTTGCTTCTACATGCCGCTCTTGTTGTTTCGTCTCTGCTGTTTACAATATTACCTACTTCAAAATGCCTCCTCATGTGAATGACCATATTAATTCTTCCAAAATTTCCGATGTTTTTCTACAACCTGAAGACATTTTAAATAATGATAGTGAGAGTGAGGATGATGATGATTATACTGTTGAACTTAGTGAAGAACGTAAGGTTATAGCAATTGATCCACAATTTCCATTTGATATAATAGAAAAGTTTATAGTTGAAGCTAATAAATGGTTAAATTTAGGATGTTATGTACGAATTGACTCTTTTATATTGTATGGTGATAGTCATTCTTTCCTTGTCACACCAAATGACAGAGACCGCATGTTGCAGTGGGCACAATCTATGATGGAGTGCTATGAACAAGGTGTGGACACTGGCGGCTATTTTCTTGCACAACTAGTGTAATAACAAATTACCCTTCCCCCCATGTAGTGAAAAAGGAAAAGAAATATTAGGAATCTAATTATAATACTTCCTTCCACATATAAAGAAGAGGGGGAAAGGAGTGGGGATTATAAAGTGGTGGGGGAATGTGTATAAATGCAGGTTGTTTGAAGAGACTTTTATTATTATTGTGGCTTTAGCAGAAACAACATGGAGTTTAAATCTTCAGCAAAAATAAGGAATAATATAATAAAGAAAGAAATTCGCAAGAAAGAAAAGATTGAACTTATAAAATTACAACTTATAATACCTTCCATTGATATTGGATGTAGCAAACTAAAGACTTTGGTGAAAACTAACGAATATTTGTTACAATTGCTAAAAACAATCGAAGAGTTGAAGAGAAAGAATGGACATTCTACATAGTAAAATTTGAACATTTTAATATAAATAAGTAAACTGAAAAAAGTAGATGTAGAATAGAGAGCGAGGAATAGATCACTTTGTGGTAATGGACTAACATGCCACTTAGTGCTCTATTCCTCGTTCTCGCGTTAAATTGGATTACCTTGACCTATTTGTTTGACTGTTAGAATTTGGTTAACACTGTTGAATTTCAGTTTTGAACTAATGTTTATTTTTATTCAATTGTTAGAGTTTTTTAACACTGTCGAATTTTAGTTTTGAACTAACTTTTAATTTATGCGAATTTTCAGTTCAACTCTAGTTAATTTATGCGCAAATTTAGTTCAACCAAGTGCCTGTGCTCTAGCCATTTCCACTCCAACATTTGTTCTTTTAACATCTGTCCCATAACATCTGTCCTAACAGATGTTAAAAGAAAGTTTGTTAAAGTTTGAATATAAAGAAGTATATACTAAAACTCCAATGGGAATAAAGAACACGAATGAACAATTAGTTTGTAGAAGGTTAATATTTTGTTGAAAATGTTTGATTTCCTAGGATAGTGAAGAGGATGAAATAGTGGTGGGGGAACCATTATAATAGGAGGAACGTGAGAGCCCACTTCATTTCTTGGTGAAATTTCGAAGAGTAAACATCTCAACATGTATCGTTGCGATAAATGTTCGGAATCGTTTCACGATGAAATTCTATTAGACTGTCATAAAGAACTAATTCACAACAACCCAAAAGAAAAACAAGAACAACAAGAACAACAAGAAGAACAAGAACAACAAGAACAACAAGAAGAACAAGAAGAACAATATGAAATAACAGCAACATCTTCAACTACTTTACCAAATCTACAAGTATTTGCATTACCTGGTAAAGTAGTAATGCATCATAAGATTCAAAATGAAAACTTGAAGCTAGAAGAATTTATTAGAGAAGCAAAACCAATTGTAAGTAAAACTTTAAAAGAAGAATTAAAAAGATTGAACTTTCTTAAATTTGGTTTACTACTAGAAGCTATGTTTATAAATGTACAAGAAGAATTATCACCAAGAGGATTCATAACAAAAAACCGAACCATTATGGAAAGTTCAAACATTGATTCAATAGTAGAGAACTGTATAGAAGAAATATTAACAAAAATTCAGGAACACGAAGGAAGAGGATCCGGATGGAGTCTTACAAGTATTGAAGTATTAGATATAAGAGTTCACAAACATGGATATGGACTAATGGGATCAAGTTACATTCCTCTGCCAAAAAGAATTGAAGATACAAAATCTTGTATTAATGTTAAAAATGAAGACAATGAATGTTTTCGTTATGCAATGACAACTAAATTTGTACCACATCATGTGAATAGACCTGACCAAGAATATGAAAATCAAAGATTTAGATACAATTTTCAAGGAATCACTTATCCTGTATCACTGAAAGATATATCAAAATTTGAGAAGAAAAATCCCGGTACGTCTATCAATGTTTTTGCATTAGATAGTTCAAACAAAGTGTATCCTTTACGTATTGCAAAAGAAGAGCTACCAGATCATACGGATTTACTACTACTAACGCGAGGAGATGTGTCTCACTATGTGTACATAAAGCAATTTGATCGTCTTGTTAACAAGCAACTTTCAAAAAATAGAAACAAAAAGATAATTTGCAAGAGATGTTTTAATTTTCAACGAGAAGGAAGAGAAGGAAGAGAATGGTTACAAGAGCACAAAAGACTATGTAACAATAATTATGAAGCAAAGATTAATTTACCTGCGGAAAACAGAGCATTCGTTAAATTTGAAAAGGTTCATCATCAATACCGTATCCCTATAGTTGTATATGGGGACTTTGAATCAACACTAATTCCTATAGAAGATGAAAATTGTGAAGCTAGAAAAAGTGTCAAATATCAAATGCACAAACCAAATAGTTTTTGTTTAATGGTTAAATCAACATTATCAGAAGAACATTTAAACAGATATGGATTAACTTCAGAACCTCTAGTATATCGTGGTAAAAATGTAGAAAAAATATTTCTTGATCACTTATATTCAATAGCTGGAAATGCACAAAGATTATATACAAATATTGTACCAATGAAACCGATGGAGGAAGAAGAAGAAATTCAACATGGAAATGCAACTCGATGTTTCTTATGCAAAAATGATTTTACTATTGAGAATTATAAAGTTAAAGATCACGATCACCTCACAGGTTATTACAGGGGTGCTGCTTGTAATAAATGCAACTTGAGCTATCGTTTACCACTATTTATTCCTGTGGTTCTGCATAACCTCAGTGGGTACGATGCTCATTTTATAATACCTGAACTAGGAAGAGACGATGGTAAAATCGATGTGTTAGCTGAAACTTCAGAGAAGTTTATAAGTTTTTCCAAAGAAGTTGGAAACATAAAACTAAGATTCTTGGACTCCTACAGATTTATGCCGTCGAGTTTGTCCAAACTTTCAGAAAATTTAAGGAAACAAGATTTCATCGAAACAAAGAAGATTGTAAGTAACGACAAACTGGATCTCGTACTTCGGAAAGGTGTTTTCCCATATGATTTTAGACAGTTTAGAAAGATTTAATGAAACATCACTTCCGGCTAAAGAAGAATTCAAAAGTAAACTTTATGACATGGACATATCTCAAGAGGACTATGATCATGCATGTAAAGTATGGAACGATTTAGGATTTAGAACATTGGGAGAATATTCAGATTTTTATGTTAAATTGGATGTAACTTTACTATGTGATATAATGGAAGAATTTATAAATACATGTTTTGCGGCATATGGATTGGACCCTCTTCATTCGTACACTTCACCTGGATTAGCATGGCAAGCTATGTTGAAAGAAACAAATTGTAAAATACAACTTCTTACTGATATAGATATGGTTATGATGTTAGAGTCAGGAGTTCGAGGGGGATTGACGCAAAGCGTTACACGACATTTCAAGGCGAACAACAAGTATCTGCCCGATTATGATGTATCAAAACCAACAACATTCCTGGGTTATTTTGATGCAAATAACTTATACGGATGGGCAATGTCGAATCCCCTTCCATATGATAATTTTAAATGGATAGATCCAGAATCGATTGGAAACATAATGGATATACCGAAGCATGGTGAAACTGGTTACATTTTTGATGTTAATTTTGAATATCCTGAACATCTTCATGATCAACATTATGATTTACCACTTCTTCCGAAGACTGAAATTTCCCCTACTGGAAGATGGCCAAAATTATTGATGACTTTAACCGACAAGTCTCGATATGTTGGACACTACTGGATGATACAACAGGCTTTAGACTTAGGACTGAGAATTACAAAAATTAATCGAGTACTACAATTTTCTCAATCTTGTTGATTAAAACCTTACACCGACAACAACACAAGAAGAAGAGCCGCCGCTACATCAAGTTTTCAAAAAGATTTTTTCAAATTAATGAACAACGCAATATTTGGCAAGACTTTGGAAAACAAAAGGAAACATAAGGATATCAAATTGGTAACTGATCCAGTAAAATTACAGAAATTAGTGCAACAACCAAACTTTGGTTCATCTGTAATTATTAATGAAAATCTAGTTGTTATTTCCATGAACAAGAAGTCAGTTGAAATGGATCGTCCTTTGTATCTTGGAATGTCAATCTTGGATATTTCAAAAACACATATGTATGAGTTTCATTATAAGAAGATGGTTAACTATTATGGAAGAGAGAACATTGGTATTGCATATATGGATACGGATGCACTCATTTACTGGATTAAAACAAATGACATGTATGAAGATCTACGCACCTTTATATATAAAGATGATTTCGACTTTTCCGATTATCCTAAGGATCATCCAAATTACGACTACGACAAAAACAAGAAAGTATTGGGAAAATTTAAAGATGAAACAAATGGTGTGCCGATGATGGAAATTGTAGCATTAATGTCCAAACTGTATTCATTTCAACTGTACATAAATGAAAGGAATGAACATCAAGTCACGAAAAAAGCCAAAGGAATAAAAACTTCTTTCCTGAAGAAGAATGTACAGTTTGAACATTATAAAAGATGTTTGTTTGAAAATGTTGAAACAACTGCAACGTTCAACACTATTAGAAGTTATAATCATCAACTTTTTAGTGTCAAACAAACAAAGTGGGCATTAAGCTACAAAGATGACAAGCGCCATATTTTAGAAGATAAAATTAATACTTTACCATTCGGCCACTACTCCCTGAACCCTATCGACCAGTAAACCTATTCTTCGTCCTCTACCTTCTTCCTTTTTCCTTTCCGTAAAGAAGAGGGGACATGGCAAGCCCAATGCCATGTTCCCTCTTTTTTACACTAATATGAAATGGCCTTGACCTATATTCAAACTATATAAATGAGAATTAACTATTCTATGGGTCAGTATTTTTACAAGCGGTGTACAAGAAACATCTGAAGATGGAAAGTGTGAAGGACAAGATTGTAAATGAACTACATAAACCAGCAAGAAGAAGATTTCCAAGAAGAAGTACAATCATTAAAGGAATGAATGATCTTTATCAAGCTGATCTCATTGAAATGATACCGCACAGTAAAATAAATAAAGGATTTAAATATATTTTAACAATTATAGACTGTTTTACTAAATGCTTTACCATTGAAGGATAAGACTGGTAAAAGTGTTACAAAAGCTATGGAAACCACAATACAAAGAAATAAATTTAAAATTAAACATCTACAGACCGATGATGGAAAAGAATATTTTAATAAAGACTTTGGAGCTTTGATGAAGAAATATCAAATAAATCATTATTCTACAAATTCTGAAGTTAAAGCTTCAATAATTGAAAGATTCAATAGAACATTAAAAGGTGCGATGTATAAACAATTTTCAAAACGAGGATCATACGTGTGGTATGACATATTACCACAACTTATAAAAGAGTATAACAACAAATATCATCGTACCATTGGAATGAAACCTATCCAGGTAAATAGTGCTAATGTCAAAATTGTATTACAACGCATTAAAAATAATACAACACCGAAATTGGAAAAATTGCAACCAAAGAAGTTCAAGGTCAACGATAAAGTTCGTATAAGCAAATACAAAGGTGTATTTAGTAAAAGATATCTACCAAATTGGACTAATGAAGTATTTACAATTTATAAAGTGCAACCAACTATACCTGAAACCTATTTATTAAAGGATAACAAGGGTGAATTACTTCAAGGTGGATTCTACGGACACGAATTGTTGAAATCAACAGTTGGTGATGTATATCATGTCGAGAAGATTTTACAAAGGAAAAAGGATATGGTTAAAGTCCGGTGGTTAGGGTTTGATAAAAGTGAAGACTCTTGGATTCCTTCAAAAGACTTAGTATAGTTGTTTAATAGCTCATTGTGTGTTTAACCTTTATACAAGATGGAGATTGTACAACAAAAAGATCGATTTAATATCAATAACATTGATGAATTGACAGTTGACAATGATAAGTTAAATCATGGAAAACATGGTGAATTACTACCAAATACGATAAGATGTCTAATAACTGGTCCTTCAAATTGTGGAAAAACTAATGTTGTTTTTAACCTTATAACTAATCCTAAAGGATTGCGTTTTAACAATATATATATTTTTTCAAAATCATTGCAACAACCAAAATATCAATTATTGGATAAAGTACTTGCAAGTGTACCTGAAGTAAATTTTTACAAGTTTAATGCCAGTGAAACAATTATGCAACCAAATGAAGCAAAACCATTTTCTATTTTTATATTTGACGATGTTTCTTGTGAAAATCATGACACAATAAGGAATTATTTTGCTATGGGAAGACATCATAATATTGATAGCATTTACATTGGTCAAACATACAGTAAAATTCCAAAACAACTTATAAGAGACAATGCAAATATGTTGATCATCTTCAAGCAAGATGAAACAAATTTAAAGCATATATATAATGATCATGTAAATGCAGATATGCCATTTGAAAAATTTAAAGAGATGTGTGGCAAAGCATGGAATGAGAAATATAGCTTTCTCGTTATTATGAAGGAAGAAGATATTAAAAATGGTAGATATCGTATAGGGTTGGATAAATTTGTATTTATGCGTTGAACTACCGATGCTACATCTAGTTACATGTTGAACTTCACCGTGTAAACATGGTGAATCAAGAAAAACTATTGAAAGAAATAAAATCACTGAGTGGTTCTATTAGGATGAAGAATCGTGCATTGAGGATGGGTTTAAGTGAAAGAGAAGAATTTTTAGAGACTACATTTAAACCTATTACGGAACCTTTAAAACAGATATCAGAAACTATTGGTAAACCTCGTTATGAAGGAGATGTTTTACTACCAGTTTCTAAACAAGAAGTACAAGCATTAAAAAAAGAAGAAGATGATGATTCATATACAAGTGCTAGTGAGCAAGAAGAAACAAAAGAAGAAGAAGAACCAATTGTTGAAAAGGAAGAAGAACAGCCAATACCTGAAGCTGAACAATCTATTCCAAATTTAACTCAATTGAGTAGCGATATATTACAACATGGACCTCTTGGAAGAAAATATATAATGAAAATGCTACATGATATGAAATCAAACCCGAATTTGAGTAGATCACACGTATACGGAGCAAGAATTGATGGGAATGAATTGAAGATTGGCGATTCAAAGCTTGAAATAACACAAGACGATTACATCATTATTGGTGAGCATAGATATAAAGGAACAAAAGGATTATATGAATTAATTTTTAAAAACATACCACTAAGATATTCATCCAAAGATTTAAGTGTTTTTAAGGAGATTCTCCAAAATACTAACGCTCATAAAAGAAACTACGTAAAGGATGCAATGATTAATCGTTCACGTGCAACAAAATATAACATCGTTATAAAAAAGTTGTTTCCTCCACGAAAATTGCCAACATTACGTACTGCACCAGCGGTGAGACAACCACTGAAAAGAAAATCTTTATCACTTATGGATTTATCACTTCTTGAACAACATGGTAAAAAGAGTAAAGGAGATACTTCAACATCTGGTAAAGGATTGATGAAAAATCTATACAATACGAATGTGATTTACTACAACGATATCAATAAATTGGTTGATAGAATGAGACTATTGCATGAAGCCATGGAAGCCTGGATACAGGTTTGAATAATGAATGGGTGGCTCTAGTTGATGAACTTAGGAATCGCGGTATAGTCGTATAATTGTCCGTGGATATAAAAGAGGTGCAAGCATAAGACGTATCAGTTCTAACATGAGCGTCGACAAGTTCGGACGGTACTCCGCTTTAGGAGTGCAAGTTGGAGAAGACAGAAAAAGAAGTGGATTACCGCAAACACCTGAAGGTGACTATAGCATAAGTAATAAACGTTTAAAACTAGTTAAAGATCCAGAAGAAGATACTGATGGAGCAAATTTGAAGACAGTAAAAGAAGCTACTTCAACATCATTAAAATTACATAAGAATACTTACGATGTTAAATCACATAGATTAATTAATGTTGGTAAACCAACTGAAGGTTCTGATGCAATTACTAAAGAGTACTTATCATCTGAACTTTTAAATACTTTAAAATTGCAATGGGGTAATAACTTAAAAGATGGACAAACGTATAATGCTGGAAATTATAGAATAACCAACGTGGGAAATCCCAAAAATGATAAAGATTCAGTTAATAAAGAATATTTACATTCTATAATACCTGAAAAAACTGAACATGGATTTTCTTTTTATAAATTTATTATAAATGACATTGGATACCCAAAAGAAGACGGCGATGCTGTAAACCTAAAATACATCAAGGACAACTGTATTTTACAAGATGCTGATGGAATCGATTGTCATGGAAAAACATTGACAAATGTAAAGTTTGGTTCTCAACCAAAAGATGCTGTTACTATGGAGCAATTATCCAAAGAATTAAAAAAAGAAACATCAAATTTTGTAAAACATGAAGATGCCGTGTTAAAGCGGGGAGATAAATTTATACATGGAAATAAAAAGTTTGATTTAATGCAAGGAAATAATGATGAATGGGATGCAGGACATAAAACAATAACAAATGGAAGATATGGTATAAAAGATTCAGATGTACCTCTTATGGTGCAAACATTAATTGCAAGTGGTGGTAGATTAGATACATACGATGGTCGTAATAGAAGAATAAAAAATATTTATCCTGGTTATGGAGATGATGATTGTGTTACATTGAGACAAACAATAACTTGGGATAAACACTTTGGGACCAAATATGATGCAAAGATGAAGAAAATAATTAATATTTTACCAGGTGAAGATTCAAATGATGCTGCTACTATTGGACAAGTCATAACAACATCAAAAAGTGATTTAACCGCTTACACGTGTAATGATAAACGTATTATGCAGTTACAAGATCCTCAACATCCGAAAGATGCTGTAACTTTAGATTGTTTAATAAGAATAGTGGGTAATTTACTTATTGATACCCACAATCATATAGCTAGTACAACGAATCATGTGGTGATTCAACCCGATGAACGAGAAGCTTGGATTAAAAATAGAATTATAAATCAGTATATAATTAATTTGAATAACTAAGTCTTTAAATATAAAAGATTTTGCACAAGTTATTCATTTATGTAAAGTATCTCGTGGAGTAAACACACCAGTTATATAAGACAACATAATGAAGACCGTATCGCTCAGTCATCGTCAAGACAGCGGCAAGAGAGGACGTGGTATAACATCAGCTGCATTATCCCTGCTCAGACGGATTCCAGTTGGTGCTGTTGTAAATCGAACGATAGACGCTTTACCATACGAATTACATCTGCCCGGAGGTTATCAATATTGTGGACCTGGAACTAAGTTGGCAAAACGTTTAGCAAGAGGAGATCCTGGAATTAATAAATTAGATCAAGCTTGCAAAGAACACGATATAGCATATTCAAAGTATAAAGATTCAACAAATAGATCAATAGCAGATAAAATTCTAGCGGAAAAAGCTTGGCAAAGAGTAAAATCAAGTGACGCAAATATTGCAGAAAAAGCAGCAGCTTGGGCAGTAACTACAGCCATGAAGACAAAAGCAAAGTTAGGTGGTGGAAGACGTCGCAGAGGAAGACCTGCAAAGAGAGGCGCTCCCAAAAGAGGTGGAAACATTAAAAAAGGACGTCGTAGAACTCATAAGGCAAGTGTAAAGAAGACTTCTGTTTGGCAAATGGTAAAAAACGGAGCAGGTTTATACCTAAGACCATACCGTGTGTACTAAATAAGAAGAATAAATTGATAATTCCAAATAAAGCCTTAACAAATCATCAGTTAAATGATTATGTAAAATGTTTGAAAATACCATTCTTTCGAGGAGTTTTTATGAAAGATGCATTACCAACTAAAATATGGAAAAATGAAACTGGAATAGTAAATTTGGATTCCACCTATGGTCCAGGCACTCATTGGGTATGCTATAAAAAACTCGGACAAACCATTTACTACTTTGACAGTTTTGGCAATCTACCACCGCCAAAAGAACTGCAACATTATTTTCGAAACTCCAAAAACATTTTTTACAATTACAAAAGAGAACAACCTAACAATACTGAAATATGTGGGCATTTATGTTTGGAGTTTCTAGCGAAGAGTGTCAGTCAGCTTTAAGATGTCATCGTATACAGTGTCACTGAGTGGAAATTCATCCACATTGAAAAGTACGCTCTTCCCAGCATTGCGTCTATCCAAGGAAAGATTATGGGAAGCGGCATTACTTGATTTGACTACCTACAATTCAATTCCTAATGTTACAGAAGGAAAAAACAATTTACTACATTATTATGAAACTAAGGATGCTGCAGGAAAATACTCAGAATTGAAAATAATTACATTTCCTACTGGAACATATGAAATTGATGACATAAACCAATTATTACAGAAACAACTCGGAGAAGACAATATCACCGTTAAAGGAAACAATAATACTTTAAAAGCAGAAATAACTTCGAAATATTATATTGATGTCAGCTTGGAACAGTCGATTGGCAGTTTACTTGGATTTACAGATACAAAAAAGAAAATCTTAACTCCTGGAACTACTCATTCAGGTGATTCAACTGTAACAATATTGAAAGTAAATAGTATTGATGTCACGTGCAACATTATACACGGATCGTATAGAGATGGAGTTAATCAACATATTTTACATACATTTTATCCAACAGTGGCTCCCGGTTTTAAAATTGTTGAGAAGCCACAAAACTTGATATACCTACCGTTAAACACCAGTTTCATTTCAGACATCGTACTGAACATATTGGATCAAGACGGTCATAGTGTTGACTTTAGAGGAGAAACAATTACTATACGGATACACATCAGAGCAGCAACATAAAAGTCAACATGGGATTATCATTTAAACCGCAACGGAAGAGTCGGGAGCTCAGTAGCTCCTCGACATTGGAAGAGTTAACATCGGAAAACATTCGTTTTCTACAGAAGATTGGATTGAAACTTAACAGCGATGGATATCCTGGATATATCTCAAGGACCAACGTTCGACGAAACACTATGGGAGAAGGAATATCACACGCACAACCCTTACACTTCATCAAAATTAAACAATAACGATGAAATAAGGATCCCCATTCAACAACAAGATATTTACACTTTACCGTGTGAAAGTTACTTGTACATCGAAGGACGGGTATTAAAATTGGATGGAAAAACTGCTTCAACAGTTCCTTTTATAAATAACCCGATGGCATATCTTTTTGATGAAATAAGATATGAAATATCAGGGGTGACGGTTGATTCAACAAAAAAGGTTGGTTTAACAACGACATTGAAAGGATTAACATCATTAACACCGCATGAGAAGAATTCAATAGTCACTGCCGGATGGGTTGCCCCCGATAAAGACACTATAACACCAGCTTCCAACGGTCACTTTGATTTTCATGTACCTTTACGATTGCTTTTGGGATTCGCTGAAGATTACAAACGGGTAATAATAAATGTCAAACAAGAATTAGTATTACTCAGATCTTCAACTAATAAGGACTTAATACTTGCAGACCCTGCAACTACGGAAGATAAACTGGAATGGCAACTACAGTTGGATAAAGTTGTTTGGAGAGTACCTCATGTAAGATTGGCCGATGAACATAGAATCCTATTATTGAGAAAGTTAAAATCTGACCGTGATATTGTGATGCCATTCCGAAGTTGGGAATTTCATGAATACCCTACACTACCTCAGACAGAAAGACAAACATGGACCGTCAAGACATCAACTTACTTGGAACGAGCAAGGTACATAATACTCGGTTTTCAAACTAAGCGAAAAGATGTTATCACTGCAAATGCTGGTCAATTTGATCACTGTAAAATAAAGAATTGTAAAGTTTTCCTAAACTCTCAATTCTTTCCCTATGACAATTTGAATGTCATGTTCAGCAAAAAACGTTTTTCCATTTTATACGATATGTATGCAAGATTTCAATCGTCATATTATGGAAAGACTAATACACCACTATTATCACCTGACCAGTATTATTCCAAGGCTTCAATAATTGTAATCGATTGTTCAAAACAAAATGAATCGGTAAAATCATCAAGTGTGGATATAAAAATTGAAATGGAATTTGAAGAACCAGTAGCGGATGGAACTTCGGCATACTGTCTAATTCTACATGATAAAATATTTACTTACACACCGCTGACCGGAATTGTGAAGAATGTACTTTAAGAAGAATTGTACAACAACTGCAAATTTTTGAGGTTAGAATTATCTGCTTTAATTTTTGAGGTTAGAATTTCATTTGTGAAAGACAAGTTGAAAACAAACAATTATGTAATTGTATAAATTTCAAGGATTTTACGAAAAATATAAAAGCGAGAAAATAATTAGTAGAAACTTCATTCTATCTTCAACCGTCGTATGGGAAACATCATTCGCAAGATGAATTCTACTAACGGAGAAGAAAATACACCTCTAATGGATGATAATAGTTCAGATATAGATAAACAAGTTGAACGAGAAATGGACGAGTTCCTAAAATTCAACAAACATAAGAAGAGAGAAGAAGAAAAAGCTGAAAAAGAAGTAAAAAGGAAGAAGGTTGAAGTTAACATTACAACCAATATTTTAACAGAAGTATTTCTTCGGATTATCTACCCAATTTCTTCATGCATGACAAAAAGTATATCAGTTGGAATTTTAAAATCAATGGATTATTCACCAATTGTTATTTTAAATCATGGAAACAAAATGGTTACTTTCAGTGAAACTACTTGGGAATCTCTCATGAAACATTTACATCTTTTGGAGTGCTATTTAAGTAACAACACATTTGGAAGAAGAACAAGATTAAGTTTATTGGAATCAAATATTGAAGTTGATATAGTAAAACATCGTGGAGGACAAATTGTTCGCTTCAGAGATTTAACTACACATAATGTTAAATTATATTTCACTAAAGAAGAATTTTACACTTTAAGTTGTACTACCGGTCCCGTCACCAGATATTTGAAACAACTAATATTTTCAAGTGCAATAATTAAAGACTATCTAATTGATACATTGGACAAAAAACCTTTTGTTCCAATTTTATACGGTCCCGTGGATACTTCAATCTTTAATAGAATACCTCAAGAAGTTGAAATGTGGAGACAATTAAACAACTATCACACCAATTTTAATATTGATGAAGTGGCACAAGAAGTGAAAGAAGAAGAACAATCCTGTCTGTTATAAACATCGGCTCATTCAATTTTTAAGTCAGTTGTTAGTAAGACTTCATCATGAATAAACGGGTTTCGTTTTCTAATATGCCACATATAATGGAAGTTAAAAGAGGTATAATTGAATTTCAAGCTTTCCGAGGAAATGATGGTAATTTTATTATTAAAGAATTAGTAATCTTGGACATGAACACATCAGTAGTTTATCATTATTTGTTCAAACCTCCAGTTCCATTTAATAGACTAACAACTAAAGCGAAAGTTACAAACAAATGGTTGAACAAACATTTTCACAACTTAAGATGGGATGAAGGTTTCATTAATTATAACATGATGCCGCACATTATGAATCATTATTGCAAAGAGTTTAAAATTATCTACACAAGGGGATTGGAAAAAGCAAATTAGATACAATCATTTACAAGCAACGAAGTGATTAATGCAATAATTGATAAAGATTTCCAATGCTACTTCAACGAACTTTGTATTTCATCAAAAAGTTTTAAACATCGAAGGTCGCAGTGCGCTTTAAAGAATGCCTACCGCTTGAACAATTTCCTTCAACAAAGTGGTGGGTGTAGTGTCAGTAGTGGGGGTAGTGTCGATTATAAAAGCGAGAGCGCTACCATGACGCAGCATGAGTATTACTCTAACCTCCGAAGAGACAACATCTCCGACGGACATTCTTATTAACAAGAAGATTAACAACAACATCAAGATGGCATCACAGAACTTACTTCAAAGTTTAGTTGATCAGTTCAACGCTCATTCTAAATCATCAATTCTACCTACAAAGAAATGTTCTGAACTAAAAGAAGAAAAACACTACATCATTCATACGATTAAGAAAATGGAAACTTCAGTAGGTGATGCTATTAATTGCACATTGAGCGAGGCTCCATATACAGTTGGTGATGAACCAAAATTTCAGATCTTCCTACCAAGACGCTTTGTACAACTTCTTCAAAATGAAGATCTTCGTGTAGTTCAACCCGGCGCACTCTATTTGGTTTCGCACGGACCAAGTGGAAACAACTCAACTGAACTAACTATTCATGTAACACCTACTACTGATTAGTTTGTACATAACATTGTAACTATTTGTTTGTAATTGTTTTTCAATAAATATGATATAAAGAAAAAACAAAAAAAAATTAAAAGAAGCAACATATTGTGATGTCTTTGTACATTACAATATGTTGCTTTTTTTAAAAATCCCACTGGATGACCTTGACCCACTTTTGTGTGATTATAAAAGCGAAAATCTACTTGTAAAATTCATCAGTCTACGACTACCTTTCGTACCGTACACATCTCGCTCACTCTATCGCTTAATATAAAAACTAAAAGATGTCTCTCAAAGTCAAGTGTGCATCTTATGATACCAACACCATTACAACTTTTGATCAACTCGAAGATTTAACCAACGAAATGCGAGTTTTACTTACCGGTGGTTATCACTTAACTGTTGATGTTAGTGCTACTAATACAAGGATGTTCACTAAAACAAAATATTGCGATGATGAAATATTTATTTCTACACAACCTACAACTTCTTCATCGCCAACTGGTCAACATAACATCAAGTTCCAAAAGTATTACCAATGTTGAATAACTTTTGACAGACAAAACTACAACTAAAGAATCACATGATCAATATGAGTTAATAAAAAGGATGTGATACTTGTATAAATAATCATTTGCTTCTCAGCTCTCACCACGACAAGACCTATTTAAGAAAATGTTGTACAGAATGATGATTCAACTTGATGGAAAAATCTATGGAAAAGACTACAACACCATTGAACAAATGACCCAAGATTTAGATGTATTAACTAAAGAAGGATATCAAGCTAAATTAATTTTAAAATTTCCTGAAGTACATCCATTATCAACAGAAGAACTTGTTGCTATGGCTAAGGCAGAGAGAGAGAAAAAGTCTGAAGAAAACAAAGAGAAACAAACTTCCTAAATTTTAATAATCCTTACACTTGTAAGGTATAATTTTTTAAAACTCCATTTGGATGACCTTGAAATTACCCCCACCACTTTTCACAGTACATAAAACTCACTATTCAACACTATACACTCTTATTCTTTCACTGGACTCCGCAGCGTCAACATGGAAGAGCAAAAATACAAGTACAAACCTCGTTACTGTTGTGAACAACAGTGTACAGATTTAGGACCAATGATGGTGGATGGGTTAGCTTGTACTAAATGTGAATTCTTCGGATCTTGTTATTGCAAATGCAAAACAAAACAACTACCACCACCGGAATTGCGAACTTTCAAATTTTACAAATCAAGATATTTTCATACATGTTGTCCTCAAAGATGTTTCAAATTTCACCCTCTAGATCTTGCTCATTGTCAACGCACCAATTCTCATCAAGATGATTTTTGTACACATATGATAAAAAGATGTAAATACAGATCAGATTGGTATTCCGATCCTGTAGAACCATCAAATGTGTAATTTCAGTTTTACACTCTTTTTTAAAACTTCATTTGGATGACCTTGAGATTTCCCCCACCACTAGTTCTAATTTTTATATAATATTAAATCATTCCACTTCCAACACTCTAACTAACAACATGGAAAACAAATTTATCAAGTTTGAACATATAATAACTGACAGGGAGGAGATGGAAGAATTGTTTCAAAACTTACTTTCTATCATTGACGAATATCCTATAAGATGGTTCAGAATTGTAGTTCAATATTTAAATCCTGGTGAATTGTTTTCTTCATCGAGTGAAGAGGATGAAACAACTACTTCGGTTCAAATAATTGAATTAAAAGACGAAGAAGAAGAACTAAACATTTTATTCAATCATAAGCTCAAGGTTCCCCATATAAAAGCCCCCTCTCTAGACAGCCCCCCTCCCTAGATGCCTGCTCAAGGTCGCCATTATATAAGCCCCCTCCCTATGTGCCGATCCTCATTCCATCCTCGACTCTTCAACGATGAACAACTCTCCTTTGGCCCGAATGAATTCTAGTTTTGAAATAAACTCTAAAGAAGAGTTACAAGACATTTTTAATATTTTACAAGAACTTGTAGATAATTTTACAATTATCAAAATGAATTTGGAAATAACATACAATTGTCCTATTTGTGATAAAGTTGAGAGTTCGGACGAAGACAGTTTACTAAATCTAACTCCTGCACCATCTGACACTACTGATGGTAATAACGAAGAGCAAAATATTTCCCCCACCACTTCTTTATAATTCTTCGCTCCCCCCACCACTTCTTTATTTAACTAACATTTCTCGCTTTCACTTCTCATTCCGTCTTCGACTTTTAAACTATCAACATCACTTGTTTTAAAATTTCAAACACTAACACAATCATGATGGATATAATGGATGAAGTTCCCTTCATAACTAGAATGGAAGAGGATAAATTGAAATTGGAAATTAAACGATTGGAAATAGAACGGGAAAACCAACTCGAAATGTTACTTTTGTTCAAGCTTTTCAAATACATCATCTGGGGACTCTGCGTTTACCTTCTCATCGTCGTTGGTGTTTGCATTTACAACTCTGTAGTTCATCACAAAAGTTCAACTTGTTTAAACTCTGCTGTTGCACATTAATTGTATGTTCACAAATAAAATTCAAAAGTTACTTCAACCTATCCCACTATCACCAACTAGTTCAACTTTGAACTATTTCTGGTGGTAGTTGGATAGGCTTTTTTAAAACTTACTCTGGATGACCTTGACATACTTTCCAAGCCCCAGTTATAACTGTTAAATTTCAGTTTTAAATTAACTCTTAATTCATGCCCAATTCTACTTCAAATTCAGGGCATATGCTCTCGCCATCTGCACCCCAGCATCTGACGCCATCTGCTCAAGCAGCTGCTCGGGCAGATGGCACGACTTCCGGCGCAGAAGTAACCAAAACACACTACTGTTGATATTTCACTTATTAACCAATATTTTTGAATGAAACTTGGTATTTAGCTTCATTTTGTTGAGATTCATCCATTTAAGGTAAAAAATCTTGGTTTTTGAACTTATCATGGCAGCAAACCTGCATACTCTTTTCCCATGTTAATCATATGGAGAATAGGCAAACTCTTTTATTTATGGACAGATATTGATGAAACTTACCATATGGCTTTATATGGTCGAAATAAATTTTTTTCTATGCTAAAAACCTACTTTTAGTGTCCCTCATGGCAGCATACCTGCATACTCTTTCCCTATTTTTATCATAAGGAGAATAGACATTTATTTCCCTATTTATGAGCACGTGATGAAATTTTGTTAACAAGTTTAACTGGTCAAAATTAATATTACTAATTTGGAAATTCGCTGAGTACGCAGGTCTGCTGCGACGAGGGTATTTACGTTTTTGTGCTATCTGGGTAAGTATGAAATTAATACATGGCATACTACTTTTAGTTTATGGCTCAATAAAATGATTGGATTTGATCAGAGGCGGCCCTACATAAAGGCGAACAAGGCGGTGCCTGGGGCCCCGCGTTTTTAGGGGCCCCGCACAGCCGCGAACGATGTGGAAAATGTATTAACGTCATATTAAAAATATGCAAAAAAAAATCGGCAAAACTTCGTTCCATCACAACCAATTTTTAGGTTAGTTTGAACGCGGTTGGTGAGAGCTTGCAAAACTATTTACTTTTAAGGACAGGCTAACTAAACTGTAGTTTTGGTGTTCGCCATAACGGCGACCGCAGTGCTGGTCGCGTCGTCTGTCTTCTGTTAGTCTGCCTGCTGTTTGTTTCCCGCACGACTAACGTATCACATGATCTAAGCGAAATTTCTTGAGTGAAATTGTGGACGTTATGCTAATTACAGGAAGATAGAAGGGGTCTCAAATTAAAGGTCTCGGTCCCATGCACGAGGGAAAATTATTGGAGTGTCCATAAAATTACCAGGAAATGAGAAATAACACAAAACATCCTCCATAAGAATAGCATCATTGACTATGTGCACTAACGTGAGTTACATAGTCAATGATAGCACAATGAGTGAAGATGATCTATTAGTATGCATCTTAAGTGGCGATATACTATAATAACACTATTTTTTACTTTGAATGAGTAACAATTCAGTATGTGCGTTACTAACCTTACTAACTACGTATTACATATTGATTGCAGATTTTTACTTCGCCATTTAATTATTTTTTAAAATTACTGATTTGCCAAAAATTTAGCGTATATGAAAATCATAAAAGCATTTTAATCGTGATAGAGGTCAGAGGTGCAAAGTGGTTCGGGAACCGCCTACTTTGATAACATTAAATCATGAGTTTTTCTTTTATTTAAAAACAAGATTCAAATAACCATATTGAGTGAAGGGGTAGACACAAGGGGGATAAACACATTCATTAATTAAAACTTTATGCGTGGCAGTCAAAGGAAGTACTGATTATGTAAGTGGAATTTCCCTATAAAAATTGAGCATTTTACAGATTGCAGAATAGGAGAGAGTTCAACTCAAAGATGTTTGTCAAACAGATGAAAATGAAATGAAATGTTGAAAAACAGCAGCATAATCCAAAATTAATGAAAAATCTGAAATAACGATAAATATCCTCCATTAAAAGTATGGTGATTAAAAAAAGGCTACTTTATTTACAAGAAAACACGTGTGTTGATGAGAGAGCCGAATATTGGCAGTGAGTGGTAATCTACTTACTTTAAGGTGCTGGGTTAAATATAACAAAATCTGACATGAGCGAAATATTTATATACCAAATTGAATTTTACTTTGAATATTCATTCATATTCAACTTCTAGACGAACAAGACAATAAAATGGGTATGATTAACACTACTTAATTTATTATTAAGTAACAATAACAACAATAAATACATAAATACTAAATACTAAAATATCAGAAACAGGACGTGGTAGTAATAAACGGGAACGAGCTTTCTTCTTATTTGGCAATTTTATCAATTGAGAGAGATATTGCCTCTAATTTTAAGTACAAGAATATTATTTATCAATTTAGAATTGCAAAATCTAGAAAAGTAGTTTTGTAACAGTTAACTATAATGATATTAATTTCTATTAAAAACTTATTCCTTGTTCTTTGGTTAAGCACCTTTTTCCTTACTGAATAGGCTAGTTTAGATGTATTTCAGGTATTTAAAGAGGCCCGCACTTGAACTTCGCCTTGGGCCCCGCAAACTGTAGGGCCGCCACTGGATTTGATTGGGTTTTGTGACTCTTATCAATGCAGAAATTAGTTGCCCAATCTACAACAGAGGCTGCTGAGTTTGTTGCCGCCATTGAAGGTGCGAATAAAGAGCAGGTGTGACTCAAAAGACTATTGTCTGAAATCACCTTTACAATAAGCTAGTGATTATTTTCATTATAATTTTTTATATAAAATCAATGTTTATTTACTGTTGGCTATCTAATATAAGGTTGGGAAAATCAATAATTTAAATAAAATAATTAACTAAAGAAACTTCCCCTAATTGTTAAATTATCTTTAAAAAACAACGATTGGTGCAATATAAAACCATCAATTTTATTTTGAATAAGGGCAAATCGTAATTTATGAATAAAATATACATAGAAATCAATGGTTAATCCAAAACAACAAAAATAAAACTTTTAGAGGCATTTGCTGATCAGCTGACTATCTAGTACGTTATCTATCTGCCAATGAGTCATTTCATTCATTTGGATTTGTGTCAGTGTCATACCATTAGTTACCCACCCATATCCAGACTGTTCAAGATAAATATAGAAATGGTCTCACTAACAAACCTACACCATTCCTGAAATTAGTGAAATTGTTCTGAGGACGAGGACCGCATAGAAGAGAGGAGTTTTTTTTTTCTTAGTCGGCTAGTAATCAAACAAATAGTTCATTTCCACCCAAGGAGGCCTAGATTTTACTGTTGTCATGGGACTCACTAATTTTCAAATAGTTCTTGATAGTCCCACTGGTGCTTATTATGCAGGGACTAATGTTACAGGGAGGCTCCTTTTCAAACTGGACAAGCCCAAAAAAATTAGAGGTTAGTTTTATTGTAATGTATTGTGAGAGAGTAAAAAAAACTGGTCTAGATTTAGACTTGAACATATCTGGCTAAAGATATTGTTTAGGCCTACTTGAATATTAAACCACATCCTTCAAAACCATGGGAACTGACAATGCATGAGAAAGTAGATTCAAAGGTTCTGCCATACAAAATTGCACTAGTGATGTGCGATTGCGAGATGGACTATTCCAAACGTTTCGATTGTTTCAACCATTCGAAATGTTATCGAATGCCAGAGTTCACATTCGAATGGTGCTTTCAAAATTGTCTGATCATTTCGGATTTGAAAACAAAACACAGTTAATTTTACAATAATTTTATTTTTTATTTAATTTTTATATTTAATTTTATGCACCACCAATCACTGAGTGTTTACAAATTTGTAGGCCTAACCTAACTTTTAGCACAGCCTGTAAGCGCTTCTTAGTACCGGTCGGTAGATTCCTAACCTGGAGTACATAGTTTGAGAAATCTCCAGCCTCCAGGGAGCGAGGTAGAAGGACTAACTGGGCGACTGGACGGTGCTGCTACGCCTCGGCAATTATTTTAACTACAGAAATGGGTTTTAAAAGCAGAAGCAGAATACAAATGAATTTCATTCGAATGTTTCATTCAAATGCAAGTTTTAAACCATTCGAACTCAAGTATTTCGAAAACGAAACTTTTTGAAAACTTCAACATCTCGCAATCGCGCATCACTTAATTGCACTACTAAGGTTAGATCCATGTTAAAAAGTTAATTTATTAATAAAATCGTGCCAATGGGGTAAATTGTCGAGGTCAAATTAATTCGTACTATAGAGGCTTAGACATTTTACAATCTAAGTGTAAACCTATAGGGGTTGATGGTGCCCTAGGCCTAGTTTTAACTAGCTGTCAAGGTATTAACTTTAAAGGTACCGTACCCATCCTAGAGAGGTCTTTTTAATATTGAATGTTATGGGCAATTCAAGCGGACTATTTTAATATTACTTGCGCGGATCATGGTAACAGTTCTCCACTGATCTATTCTGAAAGGCCCATGCAGCCCTTAAAATTAATTTTGTCCATAAGTAGGATTACCATATTCCCTGGGATGAAAAAGAGGAAACCAAGTACTGGTACTCGTCGCGAGTCGTGTAAATGGATTGCAAAAATATAAATTCCTGACCCCCCCCCCCCCCCAATTAAACATCGAAGAGTAGGGAACTAAAATATGTTCTACTCAATTTCAAAACTATAGGCTGTGCCATCCTTAGGGGTGTGTGACAGGTGTGGCCGCACAGGGCCCCGCGCCTGGGAAAGCCCCGCGCTGCTCGTATTTTATATTAGCAATGACATGACGAGCATGTGAACTTCTTCAATGAACAAAATAAATGCTTAAGTTTCTAAGTGCACGTTTTAAAATTATTAAGAGCATCAGCATAATTTTCCAAGATCGGTGGACACTACCATATCGTCTTCAATGGTGTAGGGCCTACATCATTGTCTGCATTTAGCGGACACCAGTGTCTCTGTTTGGCAGACACGAGCGTTTCCGTGTGGCGTCCACAAGCGTCTCTGTTTGGCAGCCACAAGTATCTCTCCTCGGGGGCCCCGGACGTCTATGTTCGGCGGCCACGATCGTTACCATTCCGCTTACATTAGTGCTTGCAAGCGGAATACAGAATCACAGCGGAACATTCAAAATATTAGACCAATCACATTTTTTGTTTATTTCCGTATTTCCAGACTGATAAAAAATTCCAGTAGGCTATAACTCCCACTTTCCCCAGAATTCCTGTGGCTTGGACACCCTGGTAATTTTATAAATTAGTTTTGGCAAGGCGAGTGGAGGCAGTCATTTCGGTGTAATAGGCCCATGGACCTAGAGATAGACACTGTCATAGACACTCGAATAGGGCCCTGCGTTGGGTAAGGAGGGCGCTGACTATTTGGGCTATATCATACTCTTTTTCTTTTAAATTAATTAGATTGCTATTCTTATGATAACTTAGTTCAAGGTGAAATGTTAGAAAAATTCAATTAAAAAATGTTCAAAGTAGGCCTAATAAAAAGGTTTTTACCAAATCAGTAAATTAGGTTTTTTGTTATTTATATATAATTAATAAGATTTTCAAACTATATGAGAGAAAAAAATTTTAAAATGCCCAAAGCATATTGTAAATTTCAAAGGCTATTTAGTACTAATCATGAAATTAAATTAATACAAATTTTATAGTCCTAAACAATAACTGAAGGACACACTTTAAAAAACAAAACAGAAGCAAACTACCTGGTATAATGTCAAATCCAATTTGATTGATTAATATGGTACATCGTGCACAGGCCCATAGTGGCACATAATAGTAGGTTATAGACATAAGTACCATTTAAATTTTCAGAAAAAATTAAAAAGTTGTCCTATTTTTTGGTTTTAGCTATTGTAATCCAGTTTTTGGGGGTTGCAAAAACATCATGGAGTGAGACTGAAACAGTGAGGAATAACGATGGTAATACAGGAAGTGAAGTAGTCAATTTCACTGCGACTGAAGAGTATTTTTCCAACAAATACAATCTTGCTGGAGGACCAAACAGTAAGTTCCACATGGTGATTGCCTGTAATCATATGTTTAGCCTATGAAACATGAATGTTTTTACCCTTGCAAAGAGTCAAATAAGTATCCAGTTCACATTACTTTTGAATGCAGTGAAAAATTAAATTCAAACAGTAAAATTGTCATGGTAAAATATTTTTTAAAAGGAAATGTTTTAACACATGTTGTATCCCTTTTATTTAAATTTATTTTTAATTAGTGTCTGGCTGATTATTACAAAGTTTAATATAAACCTAGTTTCTATTGTGAAATTATTGTAGTATGTTATGATTAGGCTAAATATTTTTTTGTTAGAATTTTGTTAGAACGGAAGTTGTGCAAAATGTTATAGGCCTACATATATTTTTTAAAGAATCTGAAATATTTTATGTCTTTGCCTATTTTTCTAAAAACACTCAGTCTTTGAAGAATTTACCATATGAAGACAAAAATTATTATTGTGTTTGACAAAATTATCTTGATATTTCAGGTGAGATAGAGCTGCCACCTGGAGACCATGTGTATCCGTTCAGCACCTCACTTCCTCCGACGCTTCCGTCATCATTTGAAGGTGAACATGGAAACATCAGATATAATGTCAAGGCCATCCTTGATCGACCGTGGAAATTTGATCAACATGTCGAGAAGGTGTTCACGGTTGTCACTCCAGTCGACCTGAACTACAACTTAAAGGCAAAGGTAAAGTTTTATACTTGTATTACTTTGCAAATTAAATCACCTTTATAAAATATCCATACTTTGTTGGTCCATAGGTGAATAAGTCCATCTTTAATCACACTTTAAAGCGTGATTTACTTGACACTTAAACTCGTGTCCCCAAACATCAGGGCTAATGTTTCAATTCTTAAGATGGTGTACATTAGGTAGTAATATTTCATTGTAAAGCTTACTCATGTGTTAACTACTTACATGAAGATAAAACATTTATTAGGATGTTAGAACACGCAACAGGAATCCCGGGAAAACTGGGAACTATATGGAACTACAACTTAACAGTGTGACTTAATTGTTATTATTGCATAATTGACTGAATTTATTCTTATTTAATTATTTATATGAACTAACTGTTTATGATAGGGTGCATTTTTAGACTTTCCCTGTATAATTTAAATAGTTTGGTTTCTCCGGTAATACTTTGGTTAACGCAGGAACCAACATTTGGAGCTTTATTTTTAGGGATAGAGATATTTCATTATTTCCTAAAAAAATGCAAAAGGTGCAGAAAATGTATTGATTCCTAAAATTTTCCTCAATCCTACTACTACGGATCAAAGATTTCCCCCAGAAATAAGCAACATATATCAGAAAAATACAAGAAAAATATTAAAACGTTCTTATATGTAAAAATATAATAAAAAAGATTACCTTTCACATATAAGAAATATTTTATAGGTTCCTATAGTGTCTAAGAAGTTTTTTTATTATGTAAAATAAATATATTTTGTTAAAATAATTATTTTTAGTTTCTATTCTTTTGATCCATTTGATTTATATATTAATTAAAAAATATCCAATTAAAGAATGTACTGATTTATTTTTTTAAGTTAAGTACAGTATAAACAAATTAATAACATTAGTTCCCTTTTTTGAACCATAGGTCACCTAAGTAGATATATTCCTATGGATATGTTTTGTACCCCGCTAATGTTTGTGTTTTTCAAATACAAAAACCAATTTGTGTTCCCCGCTAAAATGATGGACTACTTGTGTTGGACTTTGTAAGTAATACGCATAGTACTAAGAAAAAGTTATTCTTTGAGGTATTCTTAACAACCACTGTTTTTTGTTATTGTTAATAATTACTAATTGTGACTCATTTTTATTCAATATCACTCATGTTTGTTTAAAAATATGGTTCCACCTCGCATGGAGTTCAAAGTAGACTCATACTATCGAATGGTCAAGAGGATAAAAAGCCGCCTAACTACTATTCAAAATGCTGTCGGTTCTGTAAATGCACAGACTGATACACTTACAAATGTGCAGCTTAAGAAACTCGCGGTGAACCGTGCTGAAACGGAATCAAATAGGACAGAATTCGAGTCCCTTTCACTACAAGTGAGTACGCTTGATGGTGGTGAGGATTTGTCATATACTATGGACAAAGACCAGGAGGAAGTCTGTGAAATGTGTGTTGATATATTAGGTCAAATTGACTCGCTGTTAAGTTCTACTGAGCCAGCCGCTCCTATACTTTCAAGTAGTCATGATACGTTGACTTCATCTAACGCTACTTCTCAATTACTCCTACCTAAACTGAATCTTCCTACGTTTCGAGGGGATCTTTCATCGTGGACCTCATTTATAAATTTATTCAATACAACAATTCATAACAATGACAGTATAACCGCCGTGTTGAAATTCCAGCACCTTTTGAGTGTACTACGTGATAAGCCTTTCAATCTAATTAAAAGTCTCAGTTTAACAACTGAAAACTACAAGATCGCATATGACCTGCTTCACGACCGGTATCATAATATTAGAAGACTTCAAACTTTACATGTGAATCAACTCACGACTTGCCTGAAATTGAAGCATCAAACACACAAACCATTCGTCACTTTGTCAATGCTTTCACAGAGAATTCCCAAGCTCTTACTGCTCTTAAATTTCCTGTACTACAGTCCAATCCAGTGTTAGCTAATGTTTTGTTACGCAAGATGGACGTTAAGCTATGCAAACGTCTCGAAACCTACCGCTCAACTTCAAATTCTGTCCAACGCTCAATTCCTGAAGTCAGTGAAATAATTGAATTTTTGACCACTGAATGTAACCGTACAGAAGATGCCACGCTACACGCTCCATCCCTGTCCTGTCAGATAATTTCCACATCATCTCTTAGCAAGAGGCCCACTAGTTATCAGAGTTTTTCTTCTGGTAAAACTTACTCACACATTCAACCCTCTAATTCATCAAAATCATGCTTTATATGTAACCAGAATTTTCATAAGGTTTACATGTGTCCTGTATTCAAACAGAAATCCCCTTCCGAGTGCTATCAACTCGTGAAATCCTACAAAATTTGTGTGTCTTGCTTAGGAACACATAAACTCCAACAATGTCATTCAAAGTTTACTTGTCGGACTAGCAATAGCAATAGACGTCATCATTCCCTCTTGCACTTAAAAGCAAAATATAAAATCCCTAAACCCCTAGATCCTAAAGATTCGACAGTCGCCAATTTGAACATTGAACGTGATGGTAATTCTATCTCAACAGAGAAGACCTCAGCGACCTTAACATCTCAAGATTCTTCAGCAATTGGTTCTGGTGTTAGCACTATTCTTCTGGGGACTTTCTTAATCCAACTTCGAACTTCTGACGGAACTCCACATGTTTTCCACACCCTCTTGGGCTCTGGTAGTATGTGCGACCTTGTCTCAGAACATGCAGCGAAAATTCTTAAAACCCATCGTCACAAATCTGATGTACTGCTCACAGGCATCAATCAAAATGTTACCCATAACCGAGGTAAAATTTACGCTGACATTGAAACATTGAATGGAAACTGATTGAGTCACAGCACCCATTTCTTGTTCTTAACAGAATTACAGTTGATCTTCCCCGAGTACCGATTTCCTCCGAGGTTCAAAAAAGGGTTCAAGCCTTTGCTCTAGCAGACCCGACATTCCACGTTCCTGGTCGAATTGATGTAGTGCTTGGAGGAGCCTTGTTTCCTAAAGTTTTTACTCAAGAGATTCACTTGGTTTAAAGATGCCCTCAGTACCCGGAACTAATTTGACAGTTTGCTTGCATGCTTCAAGTAAGGTAGATTGCATTGGAAGACTTTGGCTAAAAGAAGAGCCTCCATTCTGTCACATTAAATCGATTAAAGATGGTCAGTGTGACAACTTCACTGCAGCACATGATATGGAAGAACACGATGTTAACAGTCCGAAAATTAAAGAAGACTATCATACTCTGAAACCTCAAGCCAGAAGTAATACAAGCTATAAAATCAATAATTACACTTCTCCAGCTTTTCATCATAAATTGAGGAACCACCTAATTGGTTGTATTTCCACTTATCAGAAACTAAGTTTGAAAAATTTTCATTGATAAACCGACTTTACATTCAGAAGAATCTGCTAAACCCAAAAAAAGTCCGGTCGCCTCTTGAAAAATATGTTGAAGCTGGGTCGCTTCAAGGGGGCCGGTATGTTCAGGACTTTTACTACTTTGCCTGTATGGTATTTAATTACAGCTGATTAGCTGATTTTGTTATATTTAATATTGTCACATGGTTTTTGTTTGTTGTTGTTTTACTAGTTCTCCTTTTTGATATCTTGGCCATGTATTCTTTTATAAAAATTAAAACTATTCAAGCCGCTATACAGTCCACTTCTCTATTTAATCAATAACATTAGTTCCCTTTTTTGAACCATAGGTCACACTTAACTTTGATTGAAGTTTCATTCAATTTGTGAAAATCAGACAAAAAATATGAGCTATAATTTGTTTTTGTACCATAGTTAGATCAGAAACAAAACATGATAGACTAGGGATTTGATAAGGACTTAAATCAGACAAGCGACCTTCCCTGCCCGAGCTTTTATTGGCCGGCAGGTGTTCCCTAGAACAGTGGATGATCTCTCCTTTATAATTGATTTCTGTTTGTCTTAGTAAAAAACCCGATAAAACTGATAACCGACTTTAAAAACCAATCCATCCCTAACTTTAAAAATATGAAGTACTCTGTAGTTATTGTTTTTACTTTCAACAAATTGGTTTCACAATATTTTGTTAGGATACTACTCGCTCACTCCACAAAATAATCATGAGGCAATCACTCAGGGTGATCGCCGCTAAAACATTGCAATAAAATGTAAACAACACACTGACAGGTCTATTTATTATGTCTGCTACTGACGAGACAATACGGTAATTTAAAAAACTCGGCCCTACGATGCCCGAAGCGCTAACATCTCAAGGCAGAATGGCTGGAAAGCGTGAAAGCATTCTGTAAGTATGATTCAATGGCTGCATTCAGCCGCACTGTTCGGAAGTGATCCGTATTTTTTCACTATTGTTCATAAGTGTTACCGTATGTGTTTTTGTTATAACTTTAACTACCCTGCTCATCTGAAATTGTGTATCTGAGGTTGGCAAGGCAATGCCAAAATTGCCTTAACACAAGTTAAACCTGCTTGGAGCTGTTGAGGAAGGTAAATATTTAATTAGTCACATTACAGCCCTGGATCTAAACACCATGATTTTTTATTCAAACCTTAGATTTACTTTGTAAACTTTTGTTTGGTGTACAGGAACCAGTAAAGTTGGATGTAGAAAAATACTTCTGTTGCTGTTGGTGTAAGTCTGGCCCTCTAACACTGATCATCAACCTTCCGTTTTCTGGGTATGTCCCAGGACAGAACATACCTGTCACTTTGGAGATCGATAATGCCAGCAATGTGCGGGTGGATAATGTTGTCATGAAACTGGAGAAGGTAAGATCACCATTCAATTAACATATTAGGCTATGCTAGATTGTTTACAAATTGTATCAAATCGGTTGAAGCTCAGTTCGTATGTATCGATTTTTTCCTTAAAATCTTTACTACTAATTGGGGTATTTTGAGTAATGCTCAGCTCTCTGCAATTTTTGCAGTTGATCTCATTTTTTGCCTTTATCTTTATCCCTAATAAAAAGAATTATAAAGATTTACAATATTTCCCTACCACAACAGACCAGATTCCCATCAAATTTCTATGGGATTTGGTCTTTTTCTCCTATAACCACTATGGGATGGGGTCGAGTACATGTAGATTTGATCTATTTGTTGGGGTCATCTCCTAAACCGTAATGCTACATTGTGTAAAGTTATTCTTATAAACAAGGAAGAAATCAAGTTTTATTGATTTCTCAAAAGAGCTACTTAGGGAATATACAGTCAACTGCTGATTATTCAGGCGCGGGTAAACTGGGTTGCGGATTGATTGGGGTTACAAAAAGTCAATTTGAATTTTATTTACTATCGCTGTTTGGACAACAATGCCATCATTTATTGATGTTATATATTAAAATGCCTTATGAATTTTGAAAATTTAACAAATATTACTCTCTGTGACGTCGCAAAGTAACTCGATTTTCCTTAGTAATATTTGTTGAATTTTCAAAATTTTGTGGTATGAGGGGCCTAATATAAATATTCAACTAAACACTAACCAAGTTTAAAGAAAATCTGTTAAAAAACGGCGTCCGAAACAGGGAAATAAAATACCATGTTTTGCATTAAAAGCCGTATGGTTAACATTGCCGACTGCGCAACAATGGGCTACTGGCCCAAAAGTGAAGATGACTCTTAATGGGACTACAACAGTTTTAAGGTCAAAAAATCTTAATCCTTTTGTATTTAGCTAAATTATTGTCTGTTTAAGAAAATATACAATACTTGATACCTAAAAATATATTTTGTGCCAAAAATAATTTTTAATGATTGATTTTCCCATTTTCTTGCATGTTAATATTTAACTTAAAATGTGTTTTTTCGTAACTTAAATTACGAATACTTAGGACCACTTATCTCATAAACTATTGATGCTATTTATTAGCTCACTTTTTTGTGGTTATACATAACCATGACCCAGTGTAAGTTTACTAGTAGGCCTATTTTATATGTAACAGATCAAAAACAGGCTTCTCAAAAAATATTTTGTATTAAAATAAAACTTTAAAAAAAATAAACATTCTTATGGAATTTTGTAAGTTTTTCATTTTAAAAGTAATTTTTTTAAAGACAGCAAAATTTTTTCAACTTATTATAAGTAGTTATGCAGAGGCGGATTTGGAAATTTTCCGCCCCTGGGCTATTCAAAAAGTGCAGCCCCTTCCGCCCGCCATAATTTCCTAATTTATATCCACAATTATTGCCACGATTCCTATGCTATTTCTTCGGGAGGGGACATAAAAAGCTAAAAATAGTGATTATACGAAACTTAAAATTTAAAAACTTGAAATAAAAGATTTTGCGTTGCGATGCAAGAACTACCAAAGTGTAGCTCAAAGCATGGCTATTAGTGTTTGACTGGTTCTTTGACCAATCCCAGACACAATAACAAGTGCCGTTGCGAACAGTCGAAAACTAGCTTTTGTGCGCGTGCGTAGTTCACGGGTGGTGGAATAGGGCGGGATACTGTGACCTTCATTCCCAGTCCCAGTAGATTTTTTGAGGTTTGTTAGACACGTCTGAGTGTAGCAATAATACATTGGCATAGTGATTTTAATTTTATTCTAGATACAAAACCATATAGGCCTACTACAGTATATAAAATGAAGTATTAGATAAAGTGCAATAGCTAAATTACGGCTATTTATGTGTTTTCCCGTTAAAGTTTGAATCAACAATAATGTTAATAGCAGTATCAATTATCACTGCTACATAACCTGACATAACCTCAAAACACCTATCCCGAATGCACTGGTGCAGCTCGGCGGTGGTGGATGTATATACGGGGGGAGAAAGAGGGGGTGGCGAGGTGGCAGATACCGTGACAGTGACAGCGCTAAGATATTATGATCTCGCTTAGAAAATAGTCACTCTCGGTTCTCAAATTTTTTTTGTACAATTCTTCCAAAAAATTTCCGCCTCCAATAATTTCAGTTTTTTAATTTGACGCCTTAAAAATGCCGTTTTTCAAAATTTGCCGCCCCCCGAATTTTGCCGCCCTGGGCTATATCCCATTTAGCCCATATGTAAATACACCCCTGAGTCTATGGCAAAAATTTTAGCCTCATAGACTGATAGTTTTTATTTAAATGGTACCTAAGTGAACCATTGTTATCCCATATGACTTGCATTGTTGCCAAAAAACAGCTGTGCTCCCTTTTCGTTTTAACTAACTTTTTTGTTTCATGAAACAATGCACCTCTTTTTGTTAGAGCGTGTTATGAAACAGGGTGTCTACTGGTCACTGAATTCACCAAAAGTCATGGATTTTAGTTAGTGATCACTGAAGACACAGAAAATCGCATATTTTTCTTAAAATTCAAGAAAAGTCACAGATTTTTTGTAAAAATTGAAAAAAATAATGTGATTGTGTGCCAAAGTTTTGCGTTTGCAATTTACCCACAATTTTTTTTAATAGACTTTAAAAAACTTACCGATTTTTATATCTATTCAGTAGATACCCTGTGAAAGCTAAATTGATAACTAAAATTAGTTTGCAACGGGGCCAACGTTAACTACGGGCCAGCAGGCTTCCCTGCGCTGCCGTTACGACGTCACTATCGGAGGCCGCCTGTTGCGTCCTGAACGCTGCGAGCCACCTGATCTCTGTACACTGTACTCGTCAGTTGCCACATCCTTCCGTTCAGTGATAGCTCTGTTTGTCTTAATTTCTCATGCGTTCACACGTTTTAACAGTATATTTACTTGTGGTAATCAATTTTGGGGAGGTAATAAGAATAATGATTAAATCCTGTGTCATAAATGCAACGGAAGTTTTTCGTATCGAGCTGTAAATCTAATTATGATGGAACAATGCATAAATAAGTTATTAGGCTTCCATCAGACGTACATATAGCTTATCAATGTTATCACCGAGAAATTTTTTAACTAACAAAGAAATCTGACATTTTTGAACATCACTTTGTTGAGACAGATGTACTGATAATCAAAGAAAACAACTAAATCTAACTAAAAAACTACTAACTACTCAAACCAAACTAAATCTTCTTTTGAATATGTAGGCCCATAACTATAACAACAGTTTCATGTGGTATAGGCCATAAGTTGTCTAGATGTAATAGTTTTAGTGTGGCCTTTATATCATAGAAATAAATATAGGGTTAAATTACCTCAATTCCGTCATGGGTCCAAATTGGTATCCTTTATGGCTACCACGGGTTTCCTAACTTCAAAGTTCCATCAACGGGCCTACAAGAACGTTTTCTTCCATGTAGAAGTCGTCATAGTTTAAAATGTTACACAAATACACAATACGATACACGATATACGGACACGCACACATACATTTAGTTTGGCCTAAAACAATATTAAAGAACGACACTGCACGGGCGATGTACTTGTCATGACTGAGGCTCCAGGTGACCTTGGCCCTACCCGTTATCAGTGACGTGTGGGTTGTTTCCTTGTCGTTCCTTAATCCTAGATAACTTGATTGCTGCGTCGTATATTAAATTTGACTTAAAAGATTTTTGTTCGTTTAGCACATTTTGGGGTTCTGCTTTTGTAGCCTTGCAAATTTCAAACTCTTCTAAGCAGTCTAGATATCGTCCTTTTTTATTATTTACATGCAAAATTTCTAAATTTTTCTCAAAGCTTGTGTAGTTGTGATTGTTATCAACTAAGTGTGCAGCGTAAGTGGACTTCAAATTGGATGCTCTCGATGGAATGTGCTCCTTGAATCTCTTTTCAAGTGATCTAATTGTCTGGCCAATATAATATTTTGGGCAATCATCACAAGCAATTTTATATACACCAGTCTTATCTCTGTTATCACTTCTCAATTCGTGTTTGTTTTTCTTTTAGCAACATCCCTAGTTTATTATCGGTTCGAAACGAAACTGTGACATTATTTTTTGCCATTTGGTTTTTGAGTGTGTGGTTTAGAGATGATCCGTAAACTGTTGAGACTTATACAGGTTTATTTTCAGTTCGAATACTTTTGTTTTTATTTTTGTGCTTAAAAATCAGTTGGTCAATTAAGGATCTTGTGAATCCGTTAGCGACAGCAATATGTTTAATAGTAAAAAATCACTTCTTCTTCATAATCTGCCGGGGAAATTGGGAGTGGGATTAATCTATGGACCAGGCTATTGTATTCTGTGATTTTATGATTGTAGGGGTAAATTGTAGGGGGAAGTAAAATGTATTGTTTGGTCTGTTGTAGTTGGTTTCCTATATACGCTGAAAGTTAACTTGGAATTTATTTTTGTAATTTCAGGTCAAAGAAATTAATTGAATTATTTGTCTCTTCTTTATATCATGAAATAACGACATTATCCTTTGGATGTTTTAACTAACATTGTATTAATTCCTTGATATACTCACCGCGTGTCTATAAAGTCTTGCCCTGATAAAGAAACCGAATAGTATGAAAAAATTGGTGGTAAGATAAAGTTTTATTTTCAGTTATAACAAGTGACTTCTTAAGTATTTTACATCTATGCACAAACCTAATAAACTTCTGTGTGTGTGCCTTGGGTGTTCTTTGGGTGAACCATCAGTTCACTGTTCTTGTTCTTTCTTGGCTTCCAACATGTTGGAGGGTTTGATATTGAATGATTCTGCAATAAATGCAAAATCTTGAATTAAATTCAAGTGCTGCAATCTGTGGTAAAAATGACAAACTGTCAGTTCCAGCTGAAAAAAAACATATTAAAGTTATTATTGGATTTTTATTCTACTACAAGGCAGAGCCTTATTGACGAATTTAGAGAAGCTAAGATCTTCCTCATAGCACCATATAAGAGTAATAAAAACTTTCATATCATTTAATAAAGGCATTTTTATGTGAAAGGAGGGCAAAGATTGGCAGCACAACTTGGCTACTGTGATGGACTATGGGGCAAAGCTCTAAGGTAATTAACCTTGCTATGATCCTTCACGTCATTGGGGGACAAAGTAGGGTCCATTAGTGTCACATACAAAGGAAAAGACAGAAAAACAGAAATTTAGATGACACAGATTTTGGTCTCTGGGATGTATAAAATGTAAAAATAACAAACATTTTGAATGTTATAAGCAATTTACATAGAAAACGCTAATTTTATTACTATAACTTGATTTTATCCCAAAATACTTTGCAAGGTACTATGGCTTACTTTTGATTCAGGTAGACAACCTGAAAACAAACAAAAATAGAACATACATTACATAATTTTTTTTTTAGATACTCTTTTTATAGCCAAAATGTTTACAGTGTCTAACAAAAGAACCCCATCTACCCACATTCAGCCATCCACTCACTGTAGAACAGAAGATTATAATTTATTTCAGAATAGCCTAATGAACACTTCTGGATTTGGAAAAAAATATGAGTTCAGTTAGGAGGGGGGGGGGGGGGTTAGTCATGACCACAATGACAAGCATTATTATTGATGTTACTCATAAGAGATAACCAGACATGTTTCAACATCGATGACTCACATGTGACTAAACATGGAGGCAAATGACATTCGTCATGTTAAATTATGTTTGCTCTTGTAGAAGTGTTAACTGTCTGGGCAATACAAGAAAAATCTGTGGCAAATTAAAAACTGTTTAATTTTAGTAAACTAAATTTATCCTTGACTGACATCTTGCTTGCTTAGTCCTCCATTATGTATCAGGAATAATGATACAAGTAATGAAATGGTTTAAAACACGTAATGTATAATACACAACATCTACAGGGTGAATCTCATAAGGAGTCCTAAATAGATTTCAGATAAAGATTTGTCCTATAACCTTCAAACAAACAAAATTATTTCCTACTAAATTGACCTCAAGGAATATAGTCGAAATATTTTAATCTATGTATAAATACAGAGTGTTTAAAAACTATGAGTCACATGTTCGAATCTCAGTATTTTCAAATGTAAATATATACAGTGGAACCTTTATGTATATCGAACCTCAATATATATCAAAATACTCGATGTAACAAAGTTTTCTCATTCCCCTTGAATCTGCCTATCAATTTATTTATTTATTTATTACATCGCATTACATCCAATAGGGAATTTCCCTCAGACAGGCAAATTGTCATATTCCTAATGCTATTATACAAAAAAGGTTAATACAAGATAGTAAGTTCAGTCTGTGTTCTATAAACTAAACCATTACAGGAAAATTAAAATTAAAAACAGAAGTTCAGTTATAACAAACACTTAGACATTTCCAAGATCAGGCTAATAAATATTCATTAGTACTATAAAAATTCATTTTCTTTAAATATTTTGTCACCTCTGCTTTAAACTTTTTTGTTGAAGATACATTTTTAATGTCCTGAGGAAGTTTATTATAGAATTTACTCCCTGTGTATATAACAGATTTTTCAAAGGATGTTGTCTTATGTGCTGGTATTTGTAGTAATTGTTTGTGTCTTGTATGGTATCTATGGTTGTGTAAATTGGAATTAAAATGTAAAGCATTTAATCTCACAAAAGTAACTATATTAAGATGAAGATACAGGGTAACGGCAGTATTTCAAAACTTTTAAATATATTGCGACATGAAGATCGGATGTCAGCACCAGCCATTGCTCTTACAATTCTCTTTTGAAGACGGAATATTTTCAGACTTTCAGGAGAGCTACCCCAAAAAAATAACTCCATATGATAGATGGGAATATACGTAAGCATAATAAACGGATTTAAGAGAAAATACATCTATGGACTTTGAAAGTGTTACTAAGACATAGAAAGATTTATTCAACTTGGTCTGAAGCTTGGCAATATGCTCAGACCAAGTAAGCGACTTGTCAACTGTGATACCAAGAAAATTAACAGAAGAAGAAAGATTAATGGTTGATTTTATGTGATCTGCACGAGCCCTAATACTATTGTTGTAATTTGGATGAAAATTCACAATAAAGGTTTTTTCTTTATTTAGTACCAATCCATTTGAGTGAAACCATTTGTCCATGTCTTCCATGGCTTCATCCAACATGTTACCAAGATGAGTTCCATTGCTGTTCCTCATAAGTGCTGTGGTGTCATCAGCGTACAAAATTATACTGGAGCTTCTTACATTGACAGGAAGATCATTAATATAGAGCAAAAACAACAAAGGCCCAAGGATGGAGCCCCTGAGGAACACCAGCTACCACCTGTTGATAGGAGGATCGATAATTAGAGATACGAGTGCACTGAAATCTGTTTATAATATATGATTGAAGTAAATTGAGGGCCCCTACCTTGTAATCCGTAATATTCTAACTTTCCTAACAAAATATTGTGATTGACCGAATCAAATGCTTTTGTAAGATCGCAGAAAACTCCAGCCGCAAATAATTTCTCATCAAAAGCTTCAAAAATTTGCTTAGTTAGCTGAAAAATTGCATTTGATGTGGATTTGTTTCTTTTGAAAGCCAAACTGATTGCAATGAATTATGTTGGATTCGGATAGATGATGTTGAAGTCTATTATAAATTGCCCGCTCAAAAAGCTTAGAAAAGGCGGGAAGAATTGCAATAGGTCTGTAGTTATCGGCAGATGATGAATCACCTTTCTTTTTATACAAAGGAGTTATACATGAAAACTTTAAAAGATGAGGGTAAACACCCGATTCAAAGGAAGCATTGATAATACGAGCCAAGGGTAAGCTCAAGTGTTTGATACAAATTTTAACTATGAATGGAGGGATATCGTCCCAACTAGAAGATTTTGTCGACTTCAGCTCTCTAGCAAGGCTCTCGATTTCACCAGCAGTAACAGGAGGAAATTTTGAAAGTGTTTTGACATGCTTGTCAAACATTTCCAACAGTGATTGAGAACTGAGGATATCTGGAGTGAGATTAAATTGCTTTGTTGTGTTTAAAAAGTGTTTGTTAAGTGTAGAAGCAATATCCAAAGGATTTGTGATATGATTCCATGATCAATTAACAATTCAATGTGGGATTGTTTATGTTGTGATGATGTTTCTGATTTAACAACATTCCAAGCCATTTTTGTTTTATTCGATGCATTTCTAATTAAATTAGAATTGTATTGCATTTTAGCTTCTGTTACACATTGCTTAAAAATTTTTTTGTACCTTCTAACATAGTCTAAAAACATTTTATCATTGCTCTTTTTACTTAATGTATGTAGTTCTCTTTTCCTTTTGCTGGAAATAATGATACCTGGAGTTACCCATTTTTTTAGTTGGGTTCAAATTAGATTTAACTTTAAATGTCTTGAGTGGAAAACAAGACTCAAAATGCAATCTGACTGTTTTCAGGAATGTACCATACAGCACTTCAACATCAGTACTATTTACAGACCAACATGAATCCCAGCTTTCATTCTTCAATACCTTTCTTAAAATTAAAAATGTTATCATCTGAAAAATTTCTCTTAGAAAAAACCTTTGAAGAACCCTTATTAAAGCTATTCTGAAATGTTAAGACTTGAAAAGTATGGTCAGAAAGGTCATTGTCAATGACACTTATTTCACAACTGTCAAGCAACAAAATTTGTATAAATATTGTCAACACATGATTCTGAGAATGGTGTAATCCTAGTAGGTACTGAATCATTAGGCATTTTTAAATTATATGAATGTACCATATCTATAAAATAATTAACATGCTCTTTTCCTATCTAATAAATTAATATTGAAATCTCCAGCAATAAATAATAAATGGTTTGGATACCGCTTATTAACATATTGTAACAATGAATCAAACAGTTGAAAAAACAAATTAAGACCTAACTTATCATAGTATGTTGATCTATATATACAAATAACAATAGTTGGCCTATGCAGATTTAATTTAACTCCACAACATTCAAAATAGTACTCCCTACTAAATTTATGTAATTCCGTCAAAGGATCAGCTCTTATGTCATTCATAACCAGTATGCATACTCCTCCTCTTTGCATTGTCGATCTACAATAAATATTCACAATTTTATATCCTATAATTTGATTTAAAATGAATATGTTATTAACATTCAACCAATGTTCAGATATGCAAATAATATTTGGTTTATTGTTAAAAAGATTCTAAAAGTATATTGAATTCCAGTGCTTTATTTACCCTACTTAAACCTTGAATGTTATAGTGCATTATGGAAAACAAATTTGTTCCACATCTATTTAAAGAGTGCATACTTTCAGGTCTTAAAAGTAACTTTAAATGAGATATTTGTTTACAAGTTTTTCCCTACTTTATTTTCAATCTAATGTTATTTTTTACCTCTACATCTCGACGTATTAATGAGGATAACCTCAATATAACACACTTTTGGAGGGCTGATGCACGACCTAGCCACCTCTACGTATCGAAGTTTTGACTTAAAAACCTCAACATATTGAAGTTAAAAGAAGAACAACAAGTTGAATCATTGAACTCTTCCACTTTTACGTTGCAAACCTGTCACTCTACAGACATTAAACAGTTTTAATTTAATGGTATGGCATCAATGGAAGAAGGACTGCCATACTGCCCTGATTAATTAACTTGCAAATTAAATGGGAAAATGATATTTTTACATTATTACTACAAAACCAAAAGAGATACGGCATTAGTGTAAGTTACAAAGTTGCTCAGTTTAACGAGAGCTTTAATATGGTGTACAAAATGACATGTGTTTGTATTTAAAATTTTTTAGTTTTGTTTAGCCTATGTAAACATTTTAAAAATTAAATTTTGCAAATTTTAGATTTCTAATAAATGTTGTCTTGTGACGTATTATTGTAAAGCTTAATTTATTTCAAATAAGTATTTAAAATCAGAAGTCATTTATGATAAATAATAAAAGAATTACAGAGTATTCCATAAATTTTGAGTTTGGCTACAGAAATGGATGCCATTTTGAAACGAATGAAGATAAACAAAAATTCTGTTTTCACCAAAATTTTTTTATTAAATAGACCTTTCCAATGATGTATAATATGACATATGTTTGTATTTGAAATTTCCTAGATTCAAACCTGTGACCCCCATTTTTGGGACACCCCTGTATTTATACAACGTTAAAAATATTTTAAAATTATTCCTTTGGGTCAGATTAGTGGGAAATGATTTTATTTCAAGATTGTAGGACAACATGTTGATCTATAATCAATTATTTGAGACACCTTACGTGAGACACCCGGTATATATATATACATGTATATGAAAATGAACGAATGGTGTTTTTAGCTTCTGGGGACTTCAAAATGAAAAAGTAACATGGTCCCGGGCTTAGGTTTTACCTTGGCTACTACCGTAATAGCGAATTTCCTTTAATGTATGCCATATGAGCACAACATATGGCATACATTATGCGATTCGAGCTCAAACTGGTGTTAGCCAGGTATTTCTATCTTGTATTTATATATTACATTGTGCGAAAGGACCAGTAGATTGCACGTTTGTGTTGATGATTTTTGTTCAAAAAAGCAAAATAATAAAAAGCGTTTGGCAAATTGTATTCCAGCTGTTGAGTATGAAAACTATCTAGATAAGGTAGAAAAACAACTGGAGCTATTACATTGCAGTTGTGCAAGAATTTACAGTAAATAATTCGGATAAACTACACACAACTTATACAATGAATGGGTAAACTCCTAATTTCATTTTTGATCTTTATTCATCTCCTTTGCTAAGCATGCCTCTAATACTTTAGATACTTTATTTGAAAACACCGACGCACTCTGTGGTGCGTATTTTAAGGTGAATATGACTGAAGGGGTGAGTGTGATGATTGTGATGGATCAGATGAGGTGTAGCTTTGTTACTGACAAATATCAGCTGTTTTATTTGTCAGGATCATTAATTAATAGCCCAATGACCAAAGGCAGCTGGGTCCAGTATCGAACCATCAAAAAGCACTAACTTTTCTCAGGATCGAACCGGCTACCTTCAGATTCAAAGGCGAGCTCTTTAACCACTCAGCCACCCAGCCAGTATATACTTCAGTATATATTATATGAACATATAATAGCTCAGGAAAAGATGTTTCACACAGTAATACGGGCCTGACAAGTACATTGCCTCACTAATAACAGCTATAGGCTTTCCAGCGGTAAATGTGTAGTCTGTTAGAGGCCCCACCTTGTTTACTCTGAAGTTCAGCAAGACTTAAAGTATTTATTCCTGACGGGTTAGAAGTTAGCCTTGGTGTGGTAAGAACCATAATAAGGACAGAATACCGAAATATAAATGGTAAAATTAATTTCTATTGGTTTGTTACAAAAACAAAAGACCATCAGTGGTTAAAATATTCTTTACATAAACCAGTAAAAACTGTCATCAGTTTGAACATTTTAAGTAATTAGTTATATAATTCTAGGTGCTCAAGTGGAAAGCTCGTGAGCCTAAGAACAAAGAGCGAGAGGATAAGGTGGAGATTGTAAAGGTGACTTTGGATGCGGTAGAGCCACGTGGGTCTAAGACCTACACACAACAGATATCCGTTCCAATGATGCCCCCGTGCAACTTGGATCAATGCTCAATTATTAACTGCTCCTACAGTTTGCAGGTAAATTTATTAGTTA